>CM053981.1:700193-717496 GCA_028641955.1 Protonibea diacanthus
AGTACGAGAGATCATCATTGATCAGCTGCCAGATTTAATGGGGCTGAAAGCCACTAAAGTGACAGAAACATACGGTAAGGGGGACACGTTAATTTGGTGGTGAGTTCTTAATAGCTCAGCAGCAGAACACGCTGAGCACAAATGAAGTAAGAAGTAAGACAAAGATGTAAAATGTGTTAACAGGTACAAACGGCTGTGCGGTGAATAACGGCGGATGCAGCCATCTGTGTTTCTGGTGTCGTCAGGCTGTCAGCTGTGCCTGTCCCATGGGAATGGAACTTCTCTCAGACCTGCAGACCTGTGTGGTGCCAGAGGCCTTCCTGCTCTTCACCAACAGGTACACCTACCTGTCAGCCTGCAACACACCTAAAAAGATCTGCTCACTATGTCACCATTCACGTTACCTGCTACTAGTACATATTCCATTCATATTAAAGGACACACCTGAATGACATAAATGGACTGTCACTTCCTGCTTCCCAGGTGAGGTGCCTATCTCTTGGCAGTTTTTCTCTACAAAGAAGACATTTCAGCAGTGTTTCTGTCGATCATGTCACATGTCTGGTGGAGTCTGGTGAAGTGCTTTCACCCAAGCTGTGTACAGCTTAGGTTTTACATTTTACACAGCTGACTGATGAGTGTGAGTCAAACTCTGAGCCCTCCAACACTCAGTGCCCAGTGTCTCTGAGTGCAGTCACCTATCAGTTAGCTACTGTTAGCTGTCATGGAGTCCAGATCTTTAATATCATCTGCACTTTTACAACTGCAAGTACTGATTGTGTTCCATAGTATCTGATGTGTAATGAGACTATTCATAGATAGCTTTTGTTTTTTATATTATATTTTGTTTATAAAATGATTTGATTATTTTAAAAAGTAGTAATAGGAAATAATCCAACCTTTATACAAAAGATGTTTTTCTATATTCTCATCATATTTTTTATGAGCTAACTCAATGTGGACAACACACAATGTGTTCTGGCTATCAGGATTATCAAAGATAATCATAAATAATAACTTTGAGTGAACACAGGGCAACCTGGAGTTTTGTTGACCAGGTTAGGGTGTTGGGTTACCATGACAGGGTGACCTGGGGAGACATAACAGCTTACATCTCCAGTTTTATTCACACAATGAACCATATGAACCAAATATTAAATATTAAATGTCCTCTGTTTGTCACCAATCTGTGTCTCTGTCTCTAACGCCTTCATCGTCTCAGTCTGGAGCTCTGGTTTTACAACCATTTCAACTCAGTCTTAACTTGGTCTCAGTCTCAACTTAAGTGGTCTTGGTTGCAGCCCTGCCTCTTTATGACTATGAACAGGAATAATAATAAATAATAACTTGAATTGATAAAAATGAAAGCAGTTGTTCATTAAATTGTCTCATGCTATTTGTTTCTCAGGGACAACATCAGGAGTATCTCTCTGGGTACAAACAGCAACGACGTGGCCATTCCTCTGACAGGAGTTAAAGAGGCCTCTGCTCTCGACTTTGATGTGTCTGAAAGAAGAATTTACTGGACCGACATACAGGCCAAGGTGGACTGGCTTTGAAAGTTTTTTAATTGAAGTATTATATATGTGTATATATCTCTAGAAAAAAGATGTTACATAATTCAGTCACAGTACATGTTGTTAATTTTACTTGACTGTAGTTGGATACAAGCGTATTTATTTCAGGATTTTGGTCATTTCATGACTTTGAAATGTAGAGTAGGGACCAAAAAGACCAGCTGACCACCACACAGCTGCTCCAAGTGAAGAGCAGAACCTGATCCATAGTGTACATTGTTTTGGATAATCAAGGCTTTCCCTCGTTCCTGCTAATAACACAGCAGGACACACACACCAACTAATGTTTGTAAAAAAAAAAACCCAAAACATTTAACCACTGATGTTGGTGAGTAAATGACACTGTGACACATTATTCTCACTGAGACAGAAAGTATAAATCTGAATGAATGCAGTTCACTTTCTTAAATTAAGACAGCTGCACACTTTTTCTTCAGTGACCTTCATCATGGTAAATTAGATTAACTGCAAATTATGTTATATTACATTTCAGTGATAGATAGATCCAGATAGGTCAGGAGAAATTTGTAGAATTTGTCGAGTTTTGACCTCAAATGAAATGGAAATTATTCTTTTGCATTCTCCCCTCTCTTTCCTTTCACTCCTTTCTCTTTCTCTCAGACAATCAGCAGAGCGTATATGAATGGCAGCTCTGTAGAACATGTCATAGAGTTTGGACTGGACTACCCAGAAGGCATGGCAGTTGACTGGATGGGTCGTAACATCTACTGGGCTGATACAGGCACTAACCGCATTGAGGTAGCCCGGCTGGACGGCCAGTACCGTCAGGTTCTGGTCTGTAAGGACCTCGACAACCCGCGCTCACTGGACAACCCCCGATCTTTAGCATTGGACCCTGCCAATGGGTAGGACAGCATTAACAGTACAGCATTTAAAAAGATATTTTTTCAGCGTTCTTAATGTTCCATCATGGACATCAGTGTGGAATACACAAAATGGCATAGTGGCATAGCAAACAGCTGAACAGTAAGAAGAGTTTGCTTGTGGAGCAGCTCTCTGGAAGTGATTCACTGTCAGACACCTGTTTTATGGTTGGTGCCAATGACTTCATGTAGTGTGTGTCTTCACTCTGTCTGAGGTAGTGAGAGTGCAGTATACCACAGTCATCGTGTTGGTATTTAGTCCTGCCTCTCTTCTTCACAGTCTGTATGAGTGTTAGCTACCTGTACCAGCGTGTCAAACACATGTCACTCACTGTGATCACTCTTAATGATGTCATGGCCCAGAGCTGTCAACATCCTTGACTGGAAGCATCTGATGTCATTTTATGATTACACACCATGTTTACACATTAACTAAGACTAGAGGAACAAAGTGTCTTCTTTTATAGAACTTAACTAAACAAAAGTTACAAAGTAGAAACAGGTTTCCCGTCTGGAACGGATGATCCAGATCAATAAATATTCATATCAGAATCTCTTTGGTAACTCTGTTACATACAGAGATGGATAGCTTGCACACATGAGCCAGGCTGAAATAGTGTTTTGTCTCCACAGCTACATGTACTGGACAGAGTGGGGTGGTCGACCTCGTATAGCCAGAGCATACATGGATGGCAGCACCATCACGACCCTTGTGGATAAAGTGGGCCGGGCCAACGGACTGACCATCGACTATGTAGACCATCGACTCTACTGGACTGATCTGGACACGTGTATGATCGAAAGCACCAACATGCAAGGTTTGAACACTTTATCAGTCATACATTACCACATGAGGAATAAGTCAATAGCACACTTCTTTAACATCTCCAGGTTGTCCTGGCACCACTAAATTCCAACTACTCATCATCTAGATTGTCAGTTAGTCCATATAAAGATGGACGACATGTTTCTTCCTGGATTCAGCTGATGCCATCTCTAAAACTAATGGCTAGAACTGCTCATATTCACATTGTCATGCATGACTTTGGAGACACTACCTCTGCTAGTGGCCAACTCTCAACTCCAAAGTTGTGAATTTGCTCTGCACTACATACAGTATGCTATCATCTATATCTGAAACTATTAACAGCAGCAGATGTTCTAATGAATGTTTTTACCCACAGCTAATCTACATTGGATTGAGTATGATTCTATAATAATAGTTGTAGATGATTACAAGATGGAGAGCCCTCAAGCAGATGTACAGATGTTGTCATTTCTTCTGCAGGCCTTCAGCGGGAGATCATAGTGGATGACCTCCCTCACCCCTTTGGTCTGACTCAGTACCGGGATTTTATCTACTGGACAGACTTTAACCTGCGCAGTATTGAACGGGCTGACAAGCGCAGCGGGCTCAACCGCACCGTGGTGCTGCAGGTATGGAGCCAGTTTCATTTACAGTCAAAATGTTTGATTTGAATCATTGCCATTAAAATACCATGAACAGAGTAGAAGCCATCACAGTGTATTCAATGTAGTGATTGTGAGTTTTACTACTGTGTCCTCAGGGCCAGCTGGAGCTGATGCTGGACATCCTGGTGTTCCACTCCTCCCGTCAAGAGGGTACCAATGAGTGCTCACATAACAACGGCAACTGTGCCCACCTTTGCCTCGCCACACCTGCTGGTGCCCAGTGCCGCTGTGCCTCCCACTACACTTTGAACACTGATGGACGAAACTGCAGCTGTAAGTACAGAGCTGCATTTCTCGGACAGGAAGGCCGCTGGTTTGAATCCCAGGACTGGCTAGAAAAAGGAATGAGAAACCTTTAATTAAATAACTTTTAGTTGAGCTTAGAGTACTGCTGTTCTAAGGGTTTGTTTGTGATCATGGTCCTGAGTCACATAAATAAATGAATTGAAAAATGAGACACACCGAAGTGTGGATCCAGTTAAAGACAGAAAGAAAATGTTTTCTAGTGATTTCTAGGAGTGTATATATAGTATGAAATGTACATTTCTACTGGTTCTGTCAGTGCAACGACACAGTCATCTCATACTGCTACTCTTACTTTGGCTTTTTAGCAGATTCTCATTCGTGAATTATTATCGCAATAACTTCAGTTTTTCTGTTTTCTTATACCACAGTTAGGATACATCAATAAAAACTCAATATTTCATGCAGAAAGTGATGACTTTCATTCATTGAATAGAAAAGCTAGAAATAATTCATGATGGACATCATCATGGACAGTGTTGAAAAGGAGAAAGGTTATAACCCTGTATCTGTACAAGTATTTCAAACAGTTCACATCGACAGTGATTGTGTGTTTGCTCTATAATGGACTATGTGTTCCCTACCCTGTTCCCTGGAAGTTAAAATGCATGCGCACACACACACACACACACACACGCACACACACATTGAAATCCATATTTTTGTTTCCTGGAGGCCCTCCACACTTCCTCAGCTCTTGACACAATCATTCAGAGTGGTTTCAGCTGTTCGTGTGTGTGTGTGTGTGTGTGTGTGTGTGCATACATGCATGCTTTTGTGTGGGTGTGTACTGTGTGTATTGTCCTGGCGTTCTGGGTTTTGACCCTGCATATTTGTCTTTATATTTCACAATATGCATTGAGCAAGCTTCAGCCTTCTGCCTTTTGCCAGTGCACTGTGTTCTTCTTCACCCAGAATCCTTTGCTTTCTCCCTCTCTGTCTGCAGCTCCCTCTAGTTTCCTGCTGTTCAGTCAGAAGGCCAGTATCAGCAGGATGGTTTTGGGGGAGCAGAGTCCTGACATCATCCTGCCCATCCATGTCTTGAGGAACGTCAGAGCTGTCAGCTACGACCCATTGGACCGATTGGTATACTGGCTGGATGGACGACAGAACATACGTAGGGCCAGGGATGATGGAGCTATGGTAACACACACCACTTCCTTTTAGACGTATATGAATGTTAACAAGTGGTAGCGGATGCTAACATGTTACATGCTTCTCTTTGAACCCAGCTGCTTATTATCATGCTTACTAACATTTAATCAAACTAATAGTAAACATGTCCTCACTTATATATTGATGGTGTCATGCTGTAGGCCAGTCAGTTACACGTTTTAGCGCTGTCCTAGCCTCCTTTGAAGAATGCAGCCTACAGGGG
Organism: Protonibea diacanthus; assembly: GCA_028641955.1. Lineage (NCBI taxonomy): Eukaryota > Metazoa > Chordata > Actinopteri > Sciaenidae > Protonibea > Protonibea diacanthus. The sequence goes on from CM053981.1 coordinate 705,809, forward strand.
AAGGCTGGCTGTTGATCTGGCTCCTCCTCCAAACAAAGTGCTTTATAGAGGATTCTTCTCACAGAGGGCAAAACTAATGGTGCAGTCAGGCAGTTTGCATCGTTTGGATCACCTGGAAATCAATCTTGACAGACAAGGACTGAAACAAGGATGAACTGTATAGAATTCCAAAATTTTTCATGTTGCTGAAGTGACATCTGTTTCTGAAATGACATCAGAATGTACACGTAGACCCAAAAAACTGATTTGTTGAATTTACTTAATCCACGAAACTGAGTTGTGTTATATAATTAAATATCATTATTAACAAGGCAATAACTGACTTTTGTTCAACTAACAAGACTGCGTTATCTGCTCAACTTGGATTTAATAGGCCAATGTCCCTCTAAACTGACCAACATAAAGTCAAAGTAAGTTATGTCACTTTTAAGTTCCTCAACAGAGTCTGGTATTCCTGAAGGTAGGGCTACTTTTGAAGATTCATTTTCTCCTAGGATGACGCGAAGCACTGCTCAAGTAGCCACACTGTTCATCAGGTTATTCTGAGGGAAAGAAAAAAGAAAATGAAAAAGACTGGACAGCATGCAACCATCAGTATGAGTATCATTGGTATTAAAAGCAATGTTTTTTTTCTGTACATGGGCAATTTGAATATGTGCATGGTTAAAGGTGTCTGCAGCCAAAGTGGCTATGTTTAACCTGCAGTGCTTTAATAATACAGATCTTGCAGTTTCTTCTGCAGTACACGCTTTACATTTCCACATTCATGTTAGTCAAAATAAGTTAAAAAATTAAAAAAAAAAAAAGGTTTAATGTATACCACATTGGTGTTAATCTGTAAAATAACACTGGACCATAATAATACTGTTAGCTATTAAAATATAAAGTTGATCATTGCACTTACCACTTCTGAACTGTCCAGACTTCAAGTTAAGAAGCATTCGCTCCCTCACTCTCTGCATGCATCTGCTGGGGCAGAGAGGTGTGCTGATGGCCGCTAAGCTGAGTGAGGAGTGGAAACGGAATGTAGCTGTAATATTATGAGCTACAAAATTAAATCAATGAATTATGCATTTCTCTGAGGCAAGTAGTTTCTTGAAATTTGTGAGTAAAGTTGCTCATGAGCTTTCAGCTAGCTATGGAGGATGAAGCTGGACATGAATAAGACTCTTGTTTCAAGGGTGAGCACAGGACATGAAACTTACAGAGCAGACACTCACTCATTCACTCTGCTAACTAAGCCTGCACACTGCAGCTAAACACTGCTGGAGCTACTCAATTGGTAAAGGTTGCTCTTCAACACAACTGCTGCTACAATGTTCTGCCCTTAATTTGCCCTTAATTTGTGAGTTACAGTTACCAACAAAACTTTCTGTCTTAAACCAGTCTGCATGTCGAAGTGTCCTTGGGCAAGATACTGAACCCCAAATTGCTCCTGAAGGCTGTGCCATCAGTGTATGAATGTCTATGAATGGGTGAATGAGATATGCACTGTAAAGCACTTTGAGTGGTCAGAAGACTAGAAGGGCGCTATATAAGTACAGTCCATTTACCATTTACCATATCAGCCAGCAAATGTGCTGTTGATGATTGTTGTAAATAGATTTTGTGTTGGACAGCGTATGGCTATGTTTTTATCCTGAGCAGGAAAGAGTTCAAAAATACTGGCAGCACACATAATTAATTAAATCAAAAACTTGGTTCATGATTTTTTTTTATTCCATAGGATACCCTGTATGGTATTACAATTTGTTTCACATAGTTTTATAAGGCTAACATGAATATCAGACTGTCATACTGTCAATATCACTTTCTGGCACCTGCTATCATGCTAAATTTATAGACTGCATTACAAAAAACATACTTACTCAGATAATTATTTGAATGTCACTCAATTCGTCCACCAAATTTCTTCCAATGGTAGGGATCCTCGCGCCCAATGTCTGCCCGCCACAAATTTATACCCATCATTGCTGATTTGTGGAGTGAGCTTCTGAGCATGTGCAATGTCCTGTCCTACAGGAACACATCTAGGACATACTTAATGTACTAGTTTGGATTGTGCGATTCAGTTAACACTGTTACGCTGGATCAAATCAAGAGATTTTCATGGCTTTAACAAGTCTTCATTTTAAGTTGCACCTGCTAAAGTAGACTAGGTAAAAAAAAATCCATCTATTATATGGACGTTATATAGCGGCATATAACTTATATATTGTTGGTGAAGATGGTATAACCTTGGTGAGATGAACAAATAAAATGAATAAATATAGTCAAATAACTATAGGAAGCTGAGCAAGCTGAAGAACAGTCTTCCTCTGATGAATGATGTCAATCCTCTCTAGTGATGCAACAGAGCAACTCACATGTCACATGACTTTGAATAAAACTTTGTTGTTGTTGCCTTCAGTCATCCATGATTGCAAGCAGCAGTGTCCAGCCAGTGGACAACCAGCTTCATGACCTGAGCCTGGACCCCTACAGCCGCCATGTGTACTGGACCTGTGAGACAACCAACACCATCAATATCCAGAGGATGGACGGGCACACAGTGGGCGTGGTCCTGAAGGATGACACTGACAAGCCACGGGCCATCGTGGTCAACGCTGAGAAAGGGTGAACTCAATTTTATTTTGGTGGCTACAGTTTGGTCCACAGGATGAATGCTTGGTTACATCACGTTATATTGTACTCTGACTTCAAATAATGGGGTACAAGGGTGTACAGTAAACATGGCATATGTGTCTGTGTCCCCCTCTGCAGGTATATGTATTTCACCACTGTGCAGGAGCGCTCGGCTAAGATCGAAGGAGCCAGTCTGGACGGGACAGAGAGAGAGTCTCTGTTCACCACTGGTCTGATCAGACCTGTCGCTCTGGCTCTGGACAATAAACTGGGAAAACTGTTCTGGGTTGACGCTGACCTCAAACGCATTGAGAGCAGTGACCTGACAGGTGAGTCAGAATTGACAGAAATAATATTCAAATAATAAATGTTACATTAATGGACAGTTTAATTAAATGAGTGAAGAGTACACATACAAGTTGTCTAATGTGATGCACGAATAATTATATAATAATAACTATTAGCATGAAGCTCCTTTCTGACACATTCACAGGGATTCAGACAGTCGGCAGATAGCAGACCAGATATCATGTTAGTGGATAAGTACATGAGGGTAGAATTAGATGAGGCCGCTGTGTCTCACACTTAATGATTCGGCTAAAGGGTTGCAATTTCCAGCTGGCATCCCAGTTGTTCAGGAAGTATCTCGGAATACAAATCTTCCCATCCTTGAACCGCACTGTAATGCACAACTACTCAAAAACACTAAATAAAGTTAAAGCAGACTTGGATAGGTGGATTAGTCTCCCCAACTCTCTCAGAGCTTGTGTCTCTATAGACAAAATGAACCTTTTGCCCAGGATAAATTTTATCAGTTCAATGATTCCTCTCTCTCCTCCTGTCAATTATTGGAACAAAATACATTCTAGTGTGTCTCGAAAGCTTGGAACGGAAAGCGCCCGTGCTTCAAACTGTCAACCACGCAAAGAGGAGTGGCCAGTGGTGGCTTATCTGTACCAAACTTTTAGGTTTTATTTCTGGTCATTTGTACTTAGGCCATAACTTGTGTGGCACTTCCTGGCGCAGGCTAGAAGAAAACTGTGTGAGACCCTGGAACTTGCAGAATGTTCTCTTTGCTAACATATCCAATAAACAATGCCGGTTACGTTTTGGCCCAGTAGTTTCACAACTCATGCAGTCATGGCATGCGGCTGAGCTTCAGTGTAAAATCTCCTGTAAGTGGCATACACTTACACCGATCTTTAACAACCATGGTCTGTTAATCGGGGGGAGACCTATCTCGTGCTCTGCCTGGGATAACATTAATATTTGCACTTTAGACGAGGTGTATAATGACACTGGGCTGCGCACCTTTCAAGATATTAGAGGCAGGTATAATTTGCCTGCAAACTCATTCTTTTTCTATCTGCAACTAAGATCATCTTTATAGCCGCATGGTGCTCCCAGACACCATCCATTATCTATTCACCCACTGTACAAACTACTTGCCATTCAAATTAAAAAGAGAGGTATAGTATCCGCACTTTATCATTTCTTCCTTGAGGCCTCCTATAATGAACTACCACTTGACAGAATATAGCGGTATGAACCAGTTTGGACTGATTTTGATTGGTCACAGGTGTGGGCAAATATTAGAGCGGCTTCCCGCAACCCTGACCACCACTTTTTTGGTGTTTTTTTGCATATGATGTGGAATTGTCCTCCAGTCTCACAGTTCTGGTCCAAGGTGGCAGCCAAGCTTTCTGATTTAGTATCAGTGACCATACCAGTGACTATACGTGTTCTTTTGCTAATTGATCTGTCAGAGGTTAATATTATTAAACTTAAAAAGCACACTGTACTAGCTGGCCTGACAGCTTCCAAGAAGTTGATAGCCTTGCGATGGAAACCTCCCCATTCTCTCACCATCAGACACTGGGCACTTACCTTCCTAGATGTAATTTATCTAGAATTGTCAACTGCTAGAATTAATGGCTCTTCCATAAACAACTGGTGTGCAGCAGCTGACTCACTGAAAGAACTTATAAGATAAGCTCTTTCCTCACTTAATGCCTTTTTGTGAGGCTCTTAACTTCCTTGTTTCCCCTGATTGAGTTTGTGTATGCGCGCGTGTGTGTGTGAGTGTACGCACATGTCAGATATATATACTCCATAGGATGTCAGTAGACCTGAGAGAGTACCAGTGTGAGTGTGGTGCTGGGGTTGGGGGTGGGTGGTAGTGCCCCTTTTCTCTCTCCTCTTTTTTTTATGTCCTGGTTTGGTTTGGTTTTGCTTGCACCTTAATAAGGTGCAAGGTTATCATCCAAAGTTAAGATACTTTTTGCTATCCTCTGCAATGGAGTTTACAAACGGGAGCAGAAAATATGAGAAGCTAATAACCAGAAAACTGAAAAACAGCAGAATGGTGTAATAAAGTGTGAAATGTTGGAAAGTAGAATATTGTAATAAGTCTGTCGCGGCCAATCACGTGAGGATAGACAAGGATCATACCACCAAGCAGGGATGGGTGGGGGTCCAGCATAGGTGCACTGAACAGGAGTGAGAGGAGCAGAGAAGCAGAGAGGAGGTTCACAGACGCTTGTCTCTGAACGCAATAAATACAACTGGCTACAGCAATTTATTCATATTAGAAAATTAATTTACTTCTGCATACTTCAGTACAATGGATGTATTAAATAATTTAACACATACAAATCACAAGTCACCCACACGGAAAGAATCTATATGAGGATATATGCGCATATATGAAACCTATATGCAGAATATCTGTGCATATATGCTACATATATACATCATATATGCTGCATATATGTGTATATATGCCACATATATGCTGCATATAGGCCAAATTCAGGTGCATATATGTGCATATACAGGGCATATAGGTCTCTTATATTGCTTCTTTATATCCACATACAAGCCCTATATGTACATACAAGGTATGTGTCCAATCTTCAAGCAATGAGAGCGGGAACTGAACCACCAACCTTTGGGTTATTGGACGACCCGCTCTCCTATATATTCACCTATATAAGTATCTAGGTAACACTTTACAATAACCATTATTTATATAGGACACATACCTTGTGTGATCAAAGCTGTCACATGTCCACATAAAGAGGAATCAGTTGAATGATTGTTAGAATATGAATTCATTGTGGATTGAAATTCTTTTGTGCTCTGTAGCTCCCTGTCTGACTTATTTATAGCCACATGCAGCCACACATTGAAAACATGACCAAAAAGAGACATTTGGTGAAGCCGTTGGACACACACATTGGTATTATTTGTTGAACTGAATCCAAAGAACACAGACAGAGGCAGATGCTGCACTGCTAGTTGTGTCTTTTTTTGGTCAGATGGCTCAAGCCAACTCTAAACAATCATTTGTCATATTCACATGAACATCAGAGTGTGAAAAGTGACACAGTTCATGTACAAGCAAAGCCTCTGTGCTGTCTTCCCTCCTGTAACAAGCCCTGTTCAGTGCATATCACATCACAATTCATGTGTTTTTAAACTTTTAGTATCTACCTATAAACCTGTAATTGATGAAGATATTCTATTTTCATATTCTTATGATACCATTTCTGGTTGTCTCCCTCAGGAGCCAATCGTATCGTCCTCCAGGATTCCAACATTCTTCAGCCAATGGGGCTGACTGTTCTGGGAGATCACCTGTACTGGATCGACCGGCAGCAGCAGATGATAGAGAGGGTGGACAAACTGACTGGAGATGGACGTACACGCATACAGGGACGGATATCATACCTGACTTCCATCCACGCGGTGGAGGAAATGGATCCACAGGAGTTTGGTATGGACCTCTGCCATTGCCCTCATATGTCAACAGGATATGTTAATAAGGCTTTAATGAGGTAGTGCCTTTGTTTCTTTTATGTAGAATCACACCCGTGTTCCCGTGACAACGGGGGCTGCTCTCATATCTGCATTGCCAAGGGTGACGGCACACCTCGATGCTCCTGTCCCATACACCTGGTGTTACTGCAGGACCTGCTGCACTGTGGAGGTGACCAACAAACCACACCAACAGCATGATGTTGCAGTCAGACTGAAAGTCATTTGTGTGTGGAGAGGGATGGGGCACATTGACTGACCCATGTTGCCTCTTCTCTCTCAGAGCCTCCCACCTGCTCCACAGAGCAGTTCACCTGCTCCACGGGGGAGATCGACTGTATTCCTATGGCATGGCGTTGTGATGGCTTCCCTGAATGTGACGACAGCAGTGATGAGGAGAACTGCCCCGTGTGCTCAGCCTTCCAGTTCCAGTGTGATAAAGGAGGCTGCATCGATGCCCAGAGGCGCTGCAATGGTGAACCAGACTGTGCTGATCACTCTGATGAGCAGGAATGTGAAAGTATGTTTAAACTTAAACACATTGAATTAATTGAGTATAGAATAAAGCAATAGAGTAATATAGTTAGTCAGTTCTGTCTAATAAATAGAACTAAACTATAAAGCAGCAAAGTGTTCCTTAAGATTTCTACCAACATTTCTGAATAAAACCATCATCCTGTTAACTGACTGTCTGTCTATTGCTCTCCTCCAGCCATCTGCCCTCCTAACCAGTTCCGCTGTGGTGACAACCAATGCATCACCAAGAAACAACAGTGTGACAATTACTCTGACTGTCCTGATGGATCTGATGAGCTTGCCTGTGGTAAAAAAAAAACACAGAAACATTCATGCATATCATGTTAATCTTGTACACATGGTTAACCCTCTGCACTCCGCCTCAGTTGCTTTTGCGATCGTGGCTAATTGCTGAGACTGCAGAGGGTTAAGTCCTGAATTTTTCACTTTGTTTTTTAAACTTGTTACTGACTGCCTCCTTCTTAACTTCTCTTTCAGAGTACGTGTCTCCACCCTCCAGTGGCATCCCTAATACCGGGCCTAACACCATTGGCCCAGTCATTGCAATCATCCTGCTTGTGTTTGTGATTGGGGGAGCTTATTTTGTCTGCCAGCGTGTGGTGTGTCGACGCTACAAGGGTCCAAGTGGGAGTTTTCCTCATGAGTACATCAGTGGTACGCCCCATGTGCCCCTTAATTTTATTGCCCCCAGCAACTCACAGCATGGTACCTTCCAAGGTGAGGTCAGACACAGCAGCAGTGCTATACTTGGAGCAATGTTCATGTGTGATGGTATTTGTAACATGAATGTTGTGTGTAGGTATTTCCTGTGGGAAGTCCATCATGAGCTCAGTGAGCCTGATGGGCAGCAGCAGCAGTGGAGCTCCTCTCTATGACAGGAACCATGTGACTGGAGCCTCATCCAGCAGCTCATCATCTACCAAGGGTGCCTTCTACCCTCAGGTACACACACACACACACACACACACACACACACACACACACACACACTGTGCACACCCTCCACACTGTTTCCTCTCCAGATAACATGAAGAGATTTTCTGTCTGTAGATCCTGAACCCTCCTCCATCCCCGGCTACTGACCGCTCTCTGTACAACACAGAGGTCTTCTACTCCTCCAACAGTCCGTCCACCACTAGATCCTACAGGTAACACACGCTCAGTGTGGTAACACACACTCTCACACAGTCTGTTCAGTCCTGAACTTCAGTGTGATCAGTGACAGGGTTTTATATACTGTGCTCTGGTATAAACTCTGTGTCTCCTCCCCATCAGACCCTACCACCCAGTCCGTGGTGCAGCCCCACCTACTACTCCCTGCAGCACTGACGTCTGCGACAGCGACTACACCCCCCATCACCCGCCGGCTGGGCTGGCATCGTCAACAGGCCGCTGGAAGGCTGTGGCCCATGGCGGCCATGGCAAACACAATAAGTACTACATGGACCTTAACTCAGACTCGGACCCCTACCCTCCACCCCCAACCCCACGCTCCCAGTACCTGTCAGCTGAAGAGAGCTGCCCCCCATCCCCTTCCACAGAGCGTTCCTACTTCCACCTGTGCCCCCCTCCTCCCTCGCCCTGCACCGACTCCTCGTGACCCCCCAATAGCCCAGGAGCCCTGTGAGGAAGGAAGGGATGAAGCCCACCTGCTACAAGAACTGGCCTCGTCTGGCCCACTATACCAGGGAAAGAACTCATGTGCCAACTTCCAGCCCTGACCGGCTCACACATGCTGCTTTACTTCATCTGGTTACGCTCCAGGTCCCTATGTCCCACATCAGTCATTTCATCATTCCAGTCATCCTCTCAGGGTGACCATCATCTGATCAGTTCTGTCTGCCTTCCACGTCCTGCTCAAACACTCACTCACGGCAAGTTGAAGAGATGATGAGTGAACACAGCCAGCAGCACCCTGAATTTTCATTCCATCAGTAAAAGAAAACTTCCTTTGCTGCGCCACTTCTTGATCACAAAAAACATTCATGTGATCAAATAAAAGCCTCTATCCTCACCTCATGCTGCTCCTGACCTCCAACTCCACTCTCACTGAACGGTCACCAGTGGGCACTGGTGTTGTATGAAAACCAGAGTCCAATGCCACAAAATGTTTGTTAAGATTGAGGTGAAGGCATGGAAACACCATTTGTCTCCTCCTTTTCTCACAAAATCCAGAACAGTGGCAGGACTGTATATAGTGTTATAATATGAACAAAAATAAATCAGAGGAAATTATTTTGCTATTTTATTCACGTTGGCTGATCCACCGCTCCACACAAAACCAAGGACAGATAATTGAGTGGATGTATAAGTGAGTGATAGATGACTGGACAGCTGTGTACTTGAGCAGGTTTGAATGTTACACTTGATGTAGGACTTTAGATACGTGTAGATGATGACTGAATGAATTTGTACAAGTGTAAATGAATGAGTGGATGGATGCAATAGGGCCAAGATCAAAGTGTGAAATCTTTTGTACATTGTTTTGAAATGGTGTCCTCACATTTCACTTCTTCCCCCTGCTGATCTGCCAGCGGGTCCTTCTTCGTCCCATCAAATCAGCGCATTGACGACAATATACCAAATGAATATCAACATGTAAAGCTATTGTACATATGTGTAATGAAGTCAGTGATTAAGTTGTGAGAAGTGAATGCTTTTATTGTGAATCTGAACCTCTTCCATCATATTACATGACCCTCATCGTCCCGTTTACCAAAAGTATGTTTGCTGCTATTGTGTACATACTCTATCAGTTACTCTGATTTATGATTACACAGAAATCCCAAAATTACCACTCATATGACAATAGATCATGAAGCTATTTTACAGTTAATAACAGATTATTCTTATAACAACGTTTTGTTCTTTGTATTTCTGTTTGTTTGTAGATCATTATGTATGTTTCTATGTCGTCACCATGTTCGGTTTGAAGGAGTCTTTTTGGAAAGTTTGAAAGAGTTCCCACTCACACGTTATCCAGAGCTGTTCCACAAATCAGCTCATGGTCACAGCGTGCTTCAGATCAGTCTTCTCTCTCCATGAACTCTTTACATGATGACCCCACCTACGTCCACACCTCCACACACCTGGCCACCTCCGGCACCTGGTTTGAAGCTGGTTGAGGCCTTAAATTGTGCATTTGCTCACCATCAGTACAGTGAACCTGAATAGTGAAACCTGCAGTGGAGTTATCCTGCAGCTCGCCAACTACATAATCAAAGTCAACTTTGACTTCAAAGTTTGACTCACATGGTCCATATTTTTTTGCCCATCTCACATTTTGCAACTACAGGACAGATTTCTATTACTCTTCAGATACGGGTATCTCATAATGCAGTAGATGAGAAGCACCTCCATGCTCCTAAGTTTATTATTTCAGTTAAGTTATTATTTCAATAAAAAGTGTAGACTCAGAATCATTTGGAAGTATATTGAAGTCCTGTACATGTTTGACTACGAGTGGTTTTAGTCTGAAGAATCAGCACTGGGAATAGACTTTAATATCAAAATCATCATCAGCATGTTGTTCCCAAAACTTTTGGAACATCTCATGTACTGCAGCTTCTAAGGGGGCGCTATCTTTCAATATGTACTGGTGCAGCAGGTCTTCTGTTATTTCCTAACCTCTGAGGTCTGCTTATAAAAAGCCAGTATTTCTCATCAGGTACTATTGAGGTCTTTGGACCTCTTAATATCAAGTCTGCTATGTGGAGATAGATGGTTTATCCAGCACTTATAATTATTATGAGATTGTAAAGGCATCATCACAGGGCAGAGAAACCTAGAAGGCCTTGTGATATTTTATGCACTTAGAAAAAAAAAAAAAGATTTGTTTTTTGTGCCTTTCACCTGGGCTGGAGTAGAGACAAAAGAGAACACACCAAGCTGTGTCTGCACACAGAGTTTAACAGAAAGGAACATTTCTGTCATCTGTTAGTGCATTCCAAACCTCCAAGCGTGAATGCAGCCATGACTTAATGAGTCTGTCTCTTCCAGAACAATCAGTGATGGCCACTGAGTCTAAAGAGGTTCCTCTTTGTTTGAACATTGTAGTTCCTAATAGGAGAGTATACCAGCACTTTGGAACTTAACTGGTTGCTCTTGCCTGATGGATCCTTCTCCTGCCAGCTGACGTCACAGCTAATCTGGAATCTGGCTGGAGATCACAGGTGAAGTGGTGGCTGTATGTGTGAGTGGGAACTCTCTGAGCAGCAAACTCATTTTGATTAAGGGCTGTAGGCCTCAAACCACTGTCAGTACAACTCCTTAAACCCTGTATTTGTTGTCTCAGCTAAAAATGCTTTGTGTAATTTACACTTGTGACATTTTTTGTATCAAAAGCATTTTTATATAATAAAGGTTCTATTTTAAGGAATGTGTGTGTTAGCTTTGAGTTGAAGGTCAATGAATGCTGAACAAGGCACTCTATTCATTAAGTGAGCTTTAGCAGCAATAGTTCTGACAGCAGATATACAGTAGGATGAGATCTCATGCTAGTTGGACTTAACACTGCTCACTCCTCACTTTGTACAGTATTAACGTTACTGACTTACTCAGGAGCTGCAAGCTTTCACACAACTCACAGAATCAACCCATTCACATGCTCTTAAACATGTCCATTCACATGCTCTTAAACATGTCCGTTCACATGTTCTCACACGTCCACATGTCCATTCACATGCTCTGACACATGTCCACATGTCC
>CM053981.1:717996-775175 GCA_028641955.1 Protonibea diacanthus
TGTGTGTGTGTGTGTGTGTGTGTGTGTGTGTGTGTGTGTGTGTGTGTGTGTGTATAATGGCATATATCGGATTTGAAGCCTTTGTACATGGGGTGGACAACAAAAACTGGGACAAAAAGTAAATGATTCTGACTTATCTTTCACTGTATTGATAAATATAGGCCTTGGCATGTGTAAAGTAGAAGTTGATTACTAGACAGTTGTCCTCTAATGGACAAAAAAAATAAAATAAACAGAGGGAAAGGTTCAATTATATAATAATAATAATTATTATTATTATTATTACTATTATTATTATTATGAGCTGTGGTGTTCTGCTTCAAGGCATGATGGACTGGAAAAAAATGATGTCCATGTGACATCATATGCTTTTTTTTTTTTTTTTGTAGGTTGAGGTTCCTGAATCGGGACACCAAAAACACATGGTTGTGTGGTATTTGACTAATAAAATATAGCTTACCGTCATATCTGGCAATGTCATAGGGTCTAATGACAACACAAAGTGGTAGATGCCACACTGAAGCCACTGTGATGTGATGCAATGTAGTGCACTGTCTATACCACTAGATGGATGAAGAGTCCGAAGAGCAAAGATCTTTGACATGAATTTCATGAGTCTGGTGGCAACATGTCACAGTAACAGCAAGTCTTTCTGTTCTCCAGGGAAAAAGCAGTGAGGCTGTACTAAATTTGTAAAGCTAAGATATCAGGTGTACTACTTAATATTGCTTCTGATATTTATTATTTCTTATCTATTGATTTGTAGGAACTTGCAGCTGAAATGATTCTAAAAGGAGGAAAGTCTGTCAGAATGATTTTCTGAATTCAGGTGCTCTATACAACACATTAGCAGGCAAAGGTCCTGAATGGTCTTGAATTGTGAAGCAACAATTAAGTTTACACAGTGGTATAATGAACTTTTTTTTATTTTCAGGGTATTGCCCTAATAACAGTAAGCTTGTATCAGGTTAAGCTCTCTGTTGGTGCTGTTTCTGTTTGTCTGAAGACAGAGGCAAAAGATGAATTAAAGGACAACTGACTAACAAGACTCTGATCCCTGCTCCCATTTGATCAACAAAAAGGCTGCCAAATTGCATAGAATCTCAAAACAGACTCTTGGAGAGAATGTTATTTTTTCTAGTTTCAGATATTGCATTCCTTAAATCAGTGGGAGTATGAAGGAGGAAGAGGGTCTTTCCACCTGAACAGAGTCAGTCGTCTGGCCAGCAGTGAACAAAAGGCTTTTTAAATTCACACCAAATAGAGCAGTAAGAGGGGATGGCTTGCTGAAAGCCTGTTTGTGGTGTTTATGGAATTTCTGGATCTATATTATGTGATGACACAGCAGTAAGCAGATTAACTTCACACCAAGGGTGGTGGTGGAACTTTAAGCAGATTCAAATTCAATTGTTAGAAAGGTCTTATGGTCACTAGGTGGCGCTGTGGTCTCATGGAAAAACTCCAACATTTAAGTAGCTCAGTTTTCAATTTGGTCACATCTGATTTTTTTTTCTATTATCATGAAACATGCTATGTAAAATCATTTGTATCATTGACTGTATACTTACATTTACATCAATTCATTAAGTATGGCATTTAATTAGAAGCATGGTAATTTCTTCATCTCAAACAATTTATTGAAACAAAAAATTACCACAGTGGTGGGAATACCACAACAAAACCTGCCAATGTGTCAGTAACTTGTCATGTGACCTTGAGCTTCGATCACAGCTCAGCTAGATGTCTCACACTGTTCACAAGTGGACTTATTCCAGCCTGCTGATGACACTCTGTGACACTGTAAGCTCAGTGGTAACTTCCCTCTGAGGACTTCCTGTTTGAAGCCTCACACTGACCAGGTCCTGTTGATGGACTGTTAGGTGTTGTCTTGGTGTCATGATGTCACAATGTGAACAGCATGATGAAGAGGACTGTTTAAATACAAACTGTCATTGAAGCAGAACATTTAGTGGTCCATCCATGGATCACACACTTGTTAGAGAACAGCATGTTATGGAATAAGTACTGAAACACTGAACAGTTGGACACGTGCATTCAAAAGTTTAGAGAAAGTCAAGTGCATTTTAGGTACACTCTGAAATTTCAACCGAAAGCTGAATATCACTAACTTTTTGTTAGTCGTGTATCTTCAAGGTACAAATTCCTCAGGAATGCATTCAAAGATTTAGCAGCTGCCATGCAAGGTACCAAACTGCTCATCAGTTTGGGAGATAATCACATTCACACACACTCTCATGCCTATGGCACAGCCTGTGGCACAGGGTTCAGTATTTTGCCCAAGGCCTCTCAACTTGTAGAACTACTGATCTTCTGATTAGTGGATGACCCTGAGCCATAGGGGCGTCTGTGGCTCAGCAGGTAGGAAGAAAGTTAAAAAAAAAAAAAAAAGTCAATTAATATCTGTATTATATTTCAAATTATTAGCGTCAACCAAAACATTCTAATAATTGTTTACCAGAACAGAAAGAAGGTGAAGTGAACAGGCTTTATAGTGACTGATTCACTTCATCTAGACAAGAAGTTATATAAATGAATTGATTTATTGTTTCTCAGCAACTTAGTGTAGTCTTAACTTAGTGTATCTAATGAATGGATGCAAAGATTGTCAGTTACCTCATGGGTCACACTTCACAGTGCAGTACACCGAAATTTGAGAAGTTACTCATATAATGAGCAACAAATCAAGAAAAGGCCTAGTCACTGAATAATTCAAAATAAGAGTGCAAATTGTGATTTTAACAGAGCCTGTTGGACTCAATGGTTAATGTGGACCTAGTACTGTAGTTACAAAAAACTGCTATGGATGAGGGTCTTTTCAGGAAACTTTTATGAAAACTTTTCAGAAAACTATTCCTTGGAGACAAGCTGTAAGGCTAACAGCTTCAGTAGTGGTATCACTGCGTAGGTATTGTGTTTTTCTACGTTTTGAGTGGTAATTATGTCTGTAGCGTGACATGTGCATCCACATGAGGCTGATCTGTTTTATTTTTTGACAGAATGACGTCACTCACTCTAGCAGGCGCAACACACCCATTATAAACGCAGAGTTGGAGTAAAACATACTCAACTTTAGTCTTTGTTTGTTTAAAAACACAGGTGCTGTGGTCAGTGTGTTCTTGAGTTTTTGCCACTCCTGCTCATGTTTCATTGTCCATTTAAACTCACAGTCTTTGTGCAGAAGGTCCAGTATGCATGATGTCTTTGCTGTCAGATTGGGAATGAATTTACCTATGAAATTGACCATCCCCAATATGCGTAGCACACCTGTTTTGTCTGTGGGCCTTGGCATGTTCTGTATTGCATGTATTTGGTCTTGATCTGGTTGGACACCATGCACAGACAAATTGCCTCCAAGAAATAGGGTCTCTTGAACACCAAACTCACATTTACTCTTGTTGAGTTTTAGTCCATACTTTTGTATGCGCTCCATAACTCTGTTCAGCCTCTCATTGTGCTCTTGGGCTGTGGACCCCCATATGATGATGTCATCAATGTAGACTCGAACTCCATCCAGGCCCTCGATGATCTGCTCCATTGCTCCGTGAAATATTTCGGGTGCTGACTTTATTCCAAAAGGCAGTCTGAGAAAGCAGTGTCTGCCAAAGGGAGTATTAAAGGTGCAGTACCTTGCACTGCTTTCATCCAGTTTCAGCTGCCAGAAGCCTTGTGAGGGGTCAAGCTTCATGAAGTAGCTGGCACCTGACATTTCACCGATGATCTCTTTATGTTTGCATTTGGTAATGTTCACGCTTTATGCTTACATTTAGGTCTTTAGGGTCTATACATATTCTCAACTCTCCATTCTTTTTCTTTGTGATGACCATTGAGTTGACCCAGTTAACCTTTTTGATCACTCCTAGCCTGATCATTCTGTCAAGTTCTTTCTTTAGGCCACCTCTCAGTGGAGCAGGAACTCTACGTGCTGCATGCACAACTGGTTGAGCACCTTCTTTCAACTGTATTTTGTATGTCAAGGGCAAAACACCAAAACCCTGGAAAACATCTGAAAAGTTCTTAACTATTGTGTCCACAGAGTCATTTACTGGGTTTATGGCTGGGACAATGCAATACACTCTTTTCACAAGCCCCAGTTCTTCACAGGCTCTGTCACCCAGAAGTGATTCACATCCCTCATTCACAACAAAGAGGAATAGGTGGTGCACTTCCCTTTTACTGTGACACTCAATCTGCATGCGCCCAAACATTTAATTGGACGCCCATTGTAGTCTTTCAGTCCAGAAACTTTCCTTTTTATTTGGGGCTTATTTTTCATTGCCTTTACATCACACATGCTTATGAGTGTCCAATCTCATGTTGACTACAATCCCATTTGTCATTAGAGGAACTATCCATTTATCTTCCCCAGTGACATCATTTACATTGTCTGGATTGTTTATTTGTTCGCTTTCGCAGTTCACCATACCAACAAAGAACGTGTCACTGAGATAAGGCTCCTCCACTTTAGTTTACAGTCTTTCCTCTCTTCCCCTCTTACCGTTTGGGGAAGCATTGTTTAGCAAAATGATTCTTGCCTTGGCACCTGGAGCATTGCTTACCAAACGCTGGACACTGTTTAGGCATGTGCTGTGAGCCACAGCACTTGCAGCTTATCATCACGTCCTCCGACTGCTCTGCAGGCCGGGGCTGTATGGGCCGCCTCCGCTGATATGACACTGCTCTAACTGCTGCCGTGCTGTCGCTCACCTGCGCCGAGGCGACTGCAGACATCTCACTGAACGTCTTCACATGTTCTTGGGACAGTTCACTGGCCTGGCAGATCTTAATGGCTCCTGCCAGCATCAGCTCCGTTTCTCATAGTAGCCTCTCCCTGACCTTTTTATCCTCCACGCCAAAGACAGTCTGGTCAGGGATCATGGAGTCTTTCAGCATTGCAAAGTTGCAGGACTGCGCCTTTAGCCGCAAGTCCGTCAGGAAGCTATCGAAAGGCTCATGCTGCCGCTGTCTACGAGGCCGAAACACGTACCTCTCGTACGTCTCGTTCTTCTTTGGAGAACAGTGAGCATCAAATTTACTAAGCACCACATCCAACTTTTCACTATCATTAGGACTGTCAAACACGAACATGTTAAATACTTCTATGGCCTGTGGCCCTGCTATCGTTAGCAGCAGCGCTAACTTTCTTGCCTCCGGCTTAGTCTCAAGTCCCACAGCCGCACAGGTGAAACTGCTGTTTGAAGGTGCGCCAATTCTCGTCAACATTCCACATTAGTTTCAAACTTTCCGGTGGTTTCAAATCCATGTCATCTATTTCGGTTTACTCCTGATACCACGTCATGTTCGTATTTGAAGCATGAGGCCATGTCTCAGTTTTAAAACTCAGTTTTAATCAACAGCATACATGTGTGCTAATGCTTTCTTCATCTAACCCCGTACCTGTTACGATAAGTTGATAAAAACAGTATTGCCACCTAGCGGTCAAACATGTAATAACATCCAATCATAACATCCAATCATAATATCGCAGGCTGGAGGTGCCAACAAAAATATAAGAAACTTACGTAGCTGGTTAACTCAAACTGGCCTACCTGCATACCTGCGTTGTGCAGCTTTAACAACAACATCACGCAATTTTGACCAGTACAACACAAGTAAAAACACTCACGCCACTTTATTAGTACCTTTGGCACACCATTTCGCCGTGTCGGCGCAGAGTAAGGCTGCTCCACAGGGACTGACGGAAACACTGTCTTGTTACCTCCCCTTTATTTCTTTATTTTTCCGTAAATTTTATTTTTTTATACATATTTTGTATCTGTTTGTTTGTTTGTCTGTTTTTGTTTTTTTTCTTTTAAATTTTGTCTTGTACCGTATTTTATGTCAGACCCCAGGAAGAATAGCTGCAGTTTTGCTGCAGCTAATGGGGACTAACCAAATAAAACAATAAACAATAAACTTATGCAAGATCCTGCTAAAAAGAGAGGAATATCCAAGATATACGAAAATCTGTCAAACCTGGCAGATAAACCTACTATGGATCATCTGAGGTTGGCCTGGCAGGACGACCTAGGCAGGCGGACCACAAAAGAACAATGGCCGACATCCCTAGCACAAACTCATAGCTCTCCAATATGTGCAAGACATGGTCTTTACATGCAATTTAAAATAATGCGCCGTTTACGTTGGTCAAAACAAAAGCTTCATAAAATATTTCCCTCAGTAGATCCTTCGTGTGACAGATGTGGACTCTGACCTGCAACGCTGGGTCATATGTTCTGGAGTTTCCAAAAGCTATCAAATTACTGGGACAATATTTTTCAGACTCTATCAAATATTTTTTTATATTTATTTAGACCAATTAATATAGACCCATTCACTGTAAATTGTAATAAGTTCACTTTACTTAAAAAAAAGTCAGGAAACCGATTGCCTCAAAATCTCCAAGTAAAGTAGCTAATTCATTTTAAGGTGTTATAGCTGAAAATAACTGTGTTTAGACAACTCAGATAATGGCAGTAAACTTGAGTATAGTTAACTCAAAATCATTAGTTAGGTTGACTACAGAATGTCAATTTTGACTTTTAAACTGGTGACTTATGTTAATTAAGCAGTACTAAAAATAAGTTATCCTTAAGCTTAAGTTTAAGCGTTCACATTACTAGCAAAATATTAGGAAACCAATTGCCTTGGTATGTTCAAGTAAGCTGAACTAAAAGTTATTGAGATGAAGAGACAACAGACAACAGTTTGAATAGAAAACAAAGTTTAATAATTAAACTTTTTTGAAATGGAGAAATAGGGTCCAGGCTAAAAACTACTTAAGTTTACCTAAAATACAGGGGTTCTCAAGTGTGGTTTGTACGTAACACTAACCTGGAAACAAACTTTTCCATAGACTTTTTCAGAAAAAAAATGACACGTGACTTTTTTCTAGGGCGGCCTTCAATCTATTATTGAGTCCTTAAAACTTTGAGAATCCCTGCTTAAATGTCTCTGTTAACTATGGTGTGAAACAAACTATAGATAACATTTATCATAACATCAATAAAGTGAACAGCAAATATAGCTCAAGTGTGTTTCCAATCCACCTATTGCATGACTGCAAAACAAGATCACTATTTCAACTGAATGTACAACTGTAATCCTGATGTTTAAAACAGCTCCTGCTGAGACCTGCTCAGAGCGTTCTGAATTAAATTCTTAGTGGATGAATTTAGAACTGCACTAGAGACTTCCAACAGATATATTTTTCAACAGACATTAAGTCTGAGATAACTGGCAAAAGACCCTGATGCTGGTCATCAATATCACCACAATCATGTCAACATTAACACAAAAGGAAAAAGAACAGCTAAAGGGAAAGTAGGTGTTCATGTTTCTCCTCATGAACATAAAACCATATAGTAGTCTGAAAGTGCAATGAGGCTCCCTCCCACAAAAAATGATCCAACAAGAAATAAATATCACTTTTCCAATAAGGGTAAAGGTATCAACGTGACCAATAATGTCATGTCACATTCACATCGTGAACACATTCACTCATTGCATCAGAAGATTTTTGAGTGATTGTATTTTTGATTTTAGGGATTCATGTCCAAGAGAGAGAAGCACCCTTTGGATGAAGTCAAAGGTGTACTTCAGTTGTTGAGGGTACTCCAAATTTAGAGCACAAGTAAGTCCTGAGTGGAAGAACAGTAACTAAAATTAAAGCTATCAAAGTAACAGGGCAGAATTAAATAGACTAATAAAGACTAATAGAATAAAGACGACTTACAAAGCATGTCTTGAAGAAGTCTGTGTTCTCATCTCAAAGGATCACAGGAAGGCCACGGAGGACTGCCGTTCGCTTCGCAGTAATATCTGTACTCTGAAAAAAACAAGTCAAACACACATTACTCCTGTGGTAAAGAAAAATCAATAGCTCTGAACACACAATGGGGTTGTGTATTTTGTTCCCCACATGATGAAAAATTAATTACTTTGTATCTGAGAAACTTACCTCTGGACTTGTTGTACTGTAGATACTTTTGAAGTTTCTGGCCAACACTTCCCCCCTTCTCAGGTTTTCTGCTCCCACATCATTTATGATTATTTGAATTATTATGAATTATTGTAATTATACCTTAAGAGATGGCAGGAGAAGTATGACTTTGGAGGCAGATTAGATGTAGGGGAATGTGAAGAGTTCGTGAAAGCCATTAGTGGGAAGGAGAAAAGGAAAGGTAAGTCAAAGAAAGAGGGACTGTTACAGGCCAAGTTGTGGCTGATAGAAGCTAGGGCCAGACAAGCCGGTATTCACAGAAGGAAAAGAGAAGAAGAAGAGAAGGTTGCAAGACAAGAAAATGTAGATAAACAGGAAGAAGTTCAACAGAGCAGCGAAAAACAAACTAATACATATCCTAATACATTTTCTGCCCGAGACCACCAGTGTGACGAGTACGTGCCATATGGACTCCGTCCGGATCCTCCGCTTTATCCCCCACCTTGGCCTCCTCCTCCTCCTCCTGCAGCACCAACTGCTCTGCCGCCTCCCGTCCACTCACCCCACAACCCCTTCCTGAGGGTTAATGTCACACCACGAAGAGGAGCGATGACTCCACAGATCCCTCAATCTCCTCCAAAGACACGAAGCGGTACAGTATACAGCCACACCACACATGTAAATGAGACACAGTCACAAAGGAAGGAATTTAGATGATGATGAATATAACACGACACTCATCGCACCCATGATTGAGCTACCAAACCCTAGGGCAGGCATAAATGTGGATAGAGCAGTGCAGCCACTCACAGTGAGCGTATTTAGAGCATGGACAGACCAGGATGTTAGAGACACAACAAAAACCATAACTCGTCCTGAAGAGGATGGCGAAACTTTTACTGAAGAAATGAATCAACTCTTCAAGAGTTTTGGTTTAAATACTGTACAAGTAGAAAGAGCAGTCAGAACAATAATACCAAAACTATGGTGCCAAATAAGAGGAACTTGGGACCCCCTTATTAATCAAGAACCGACTCCATTTGGACATGTAGATTATGCTGCTCGAGTAGACCCACTACTGGGAAGAGTGGTTGCACATTACAGAGGACAGGCAAATTACTCAAGAGTGTCAGAGTGCAAACAGGGACCTGCAGAGCCGGTGCTACTTTTTGTTGAAAGGATGAAAAAGGTGTTCCATAAATACAGTGGAATACCTGTAAATAATGCTGATAACAGCCCGTACAGCATGCAGTTAAAAAACACACTCATGATTGGATTCAGACCAGAAATCAGTCAGTTCATAAGGAAACATTTGATTAGGAAAACCATTGATTATGCAATTCATGCAGAAGAAACAATTGAAGAAAAAAGAAAAAAGATACAAATGCATTCTTGTGCTATTATAGTAACACTGGTGAACTTTTTCTTCCGAGATAATCACGGGAGGGGGAGAGGACGTGGAGGTGGAGAGAACAGAGGAATGGACAACGATACGTGCTACAATTGTGGAAAATTCAGACATTATGTGAGAGACTGCAAAGCTCCGAGGAGGAGAGGGAGGAGGGGAGGATGGAGAGCGGGAGGAGGCGAAGGAGCGGAGCCCGGGCAGGACAGGATCATGCCGCATGACTAACTCCAGAAGCAGGTCATGTAGATGCACACACGCACGCACACACACACAGATAGATGACTTCACAGACACAAGCACAGCAACAGATGATGAGGCAGAGGTAGATGAGATTTTATCGTTTCAAACAGCTGAGATTTTACTATCACAGGAAGGAACTAAGCCATGGATAAAATTAGAGGTACGAGGGAAAGCAATAACTTTCTTGTCTGACACTGGAGCCTGCAGAACAGTCGTGCGAAGTAGCGAAACAGGAACAAATTTTCCTTTGCAGCCGAATAGTGGTTTAAGAGTTAGATCAGCCACGGGGCATGTAACTATTGAACCTTTAACCAAACTGCTAAAAATAAGCGATCCTAAAACAAAGAAAAGCATACTAGCCTCAGTGGCGTTATCACAACTGTGTCCCGTTAACCTCTTAGGGAGAGATTTAATGACGAAATTAGGGATAGCAGTGGTACCAGACCAAGATGGTTCTGGTATGAAAGCGTGCCGTGTAAATCTAAAAACAGCAGACAGTGATGACGAGGACGAAATAGAAACGTTTGTGTGTGAAGGACTAACATTAAATTACTGGTACAGTTTAGATCTAATTCAAACAGGACCAAGTAGCATAACTCAAGAATTAATGAAATTTGTAAAAACCTGCATTCCTTCTGCTGAGATAGAGAAAAATGTTGAAACACACACACCTGAACAGTTACATTGCACTATGTACTTTCGACACGAGCATGGACAAGACAAAGAATATCATGATAAATTCTTTAAAGAGCCCAGCTGTAAAGTAACTCTCACTGAACTATACTGGGACAAAAAAGGACATTGTGCTTGTGCGGTGAGCCCCCCAAAACCAGAGATGAAACTGTTTAGAGGAGACCTCACACCACACATTTCATGTTCAAAACCGATCGATTCACAGTGGAAGGATTTGGGTGGGTTTATCTCAAAAATAAAAAGATCAAACTGTGAGTGGAAAGAAGTGGGAGGGAAAGTGCTATTCACACCCAAACTGAATGTGTATTGCACCCATTTAAACTGGGTCACACAAGCAGTCAAGGCTGTTCACCTCAGTGGAGAAACTAGCCTAGACTCTATCACCGATTGATACACTCTAACTGCTGAAGAAGAGTTAGAGCTAACCAATATACCTCAGGAGTTATGGTCCAAGGGGTCAGCTGATGTGGGACTCATTAAGGGGGTACAACCAGTTAAAATAACTCCAAAAGGCTCTTACAGGCCGTACAAGAGACAGTATCCACTTAAACCAGAAGCTGAAGAAGGAATAGCACCAGCAGGAGTTATTAGAGAGTGCCCAAATGCAGTGTGCAATATTGTGAAAGCCTGACCATCTTTTCAATGGCAATGTCATCTCACTTAGCACAATTTACTCCCCCGAGAGGAAGCCAGCTATTACTATACATTGATGATATTTTGCTAGCCTCAGAAAATGAACAGGATTGCAAAACTGACACTGTTGTTCTGCTAAGTATTTTAAAAGAGCAAGGTTACAAAGTAAGCAAAAGGAAATTGCAACTATGGAAAGAAGTAGTGAAATATCTAGGCTTGAATATCTCTCTTGATGGTAAACACCTAGATGAAGATAGAAAAGATGTGGCGTTACAAAATCCGGATGTAGTGATGTTTGTAGATGGATCATGTAAAAAGAATCCTGATGGGACAAACAGTAGTGGATATGCAGTGGTAACTATAGACAAAGTGTTAAAATCCAGAGCACTCGCACCCCACTTCTTAACACAAGCAGCAGAACTGATTGCACTAACTGAAGCATGCAAGTTGGGAAGAGAATAACTGTCTATACTGATAGTGCATATGCTTTTAATACCTTACATGTTTTTGCACAACAGTGGAAAAATAGAGGTATGATTACATCCACAGGTAAATCGATTTTGCATACAAATCTGATTTTAGCCTTATTAAAAGCTGTACAATTGCCACTTCAGATATGTAAGTGTGCAGCCCACACGACAGGAACTGACTTAGTGTCACAAGGTAATCGCAAAGCAGATGAGGAAGCGAAGATAGCTGCTGCTAGACAAGAATACCAGGACATATACACAGCTGAGGAGATCATAGACATTGACCATGACATTTTAAAAGACATGAACAGAGCTCACCTGAATCAGAAAAACAATCTTGGTCGAACAGGGGCGACATTATCTGATAATGAATTATGGAAATGACCAGAGGGCAAATACATACTTCCAAAAAATTATTTAGATTTGCAGCAGAATTGACACATGGATTAAGCCATGTGTCAACAGGGGGGATGTATGAGCTAATAAATAAAATATATACAGCATATGGATTCCAAAATTACGCAAGAATTTTTGTGCATCATGTCTTGTGTGAAAAACAAAATGTCCAAGGTAGATTAAGACCAAGACCAGGTAAAATGCCTAATGCTCAATACCCATTTCATACAATATGCATGGATTTCATTGAATTAAATAAATGTGAAAACAAAAAGTACTGTCTAGTGAGCATAGACTTATATTCAAAATGGATTGAAGTTATTCCAACTACACGAAATGATGCAATAACAGTAGCTAAAGCTCTAGCAACACATATTGCAGAAGATTTGGTTTTCCAGAAATCATATATAGTGATAATATACATTTCAGAAATGATGTAATTGCTAAACTGCTAAACTGTTTTCCATTAAAATGAAATATCATTGTTCTTATCATCCACAATCAGCTGGACTAGTGGAAAGAGCAAACGGCACAATCAAGACTAAACTTAGGAAAGCCATGGACGAGACAGGGAAAGGATGGGTGACCTTTGCCAGCAGTAATGCTAAGTCTTCACATACAACCTAATAATACAGGACTGTCACCTTTTGAAATTTTGTATGGTAGACCTTATAGAGTACTTTTGATCAACTTAAAGGGAGATGACACAGAATTGACAGAAATAATTGTAGATTATATGAGCAAAATGTTGAAAAATAAAGAAACTATGTCTACAGTTCTCTCACCCACAGAGCCGGTCCTCGACCAAGAGATACCTGTGAAGCCAGGAGACTGGATGTTTACCAAAACGCTTAAACGGAAGAATTGGAGTTCTCCGAGGTGGGTCCATTTCAAGTACTACTCACAACACCCACAGCAGTACACATAGCTGAGAGAACAACGTGGTTACACCTGACACATTGCAAACGAGCACCGATACCTACAGATAAGTAATAAATAAAACAGTCAAACAGATGAAGGCTAGAAACCGTGTGGCAGCAGGATTTGAATCATTCATTCTTCTGTGGGTTACAATAAATAAAAATGTGGATGCTGTTGTATTCCATGTATGAGAGAATTGATGCAAAGATTGATTACTACCGCACTAACGAAACAACAATTGTTCTATCAGCCTGTCTCCACGGTTGATCAGTTCGGGAGGCATGAGGTGACTTAAGAGGACAGGTTGTGATGAGATACGGGAATGAGGACGAGTATGAAGAATGTGTTCAGCTCGAGCGAGTAGAAGAGTCCACCCACGTGCCAATGAGTGGAGAAGTACCTGCTGAAAATGATGCACTTGTTTAGCCTTTATTCCACAGCACAATGAAGAACCTATAGAAAATCTGAAGGGAAGTTATACTGTTCTGATGTAATGAATGCTTAAGAGAAAAAGACTGACAGCAAATTGTATATACATTTAAAGGTTTTTATTTTTTTTCTTCATTTCAGGGACAGCACCCGTAGGCAGGGAAAGTTCCCCGTGACTGAGTCTGCTGAGTCGATCAGCCCATCTGAGGACAAACTTATTTTTCTTTATTAGATTCATAAATGTACTTATACATTTGCTGTTGTCAGAATTAATATGTTTTACATTTATATATTTTTTTGATTTGATTAAGCATACTGATGTGACTGTAACAATTACTGTACTAACAGAAATATTTGGCCGCCGGGGCAGCAGGGCCGTGTGGAGAATTTTCCTGTCTAGAAGGTAACAGAATGAAATAATAAAGAATGTTAGAGAGCTGCCAGACAGGTTTTCTGCTCCCACATCATTTATGATTATTGTAATCAACTATCTAACATTTATTAATTTTTATTCTTGTACTTATGTTTTGTACCTTTTTAAAATAGTACAAACAGAGGGGAAATGTTATAAAAATTAGAATTATACTGGGGTTTTAGATGTTTTATCTCATATAGTGTGTGTATGTATCTTGTTTTTTTGCATGTCTCGTCCACTTCCCTTATTTGCTGTGTGTTTTGCTGAGTCCGGCAGGGAGAGATAACTATAAATTAATAGGAGAGACAGATTAGAGAAGTATCATTTGGATAAGGAATGAAACCAAAAAAGGACGTTATGGTATTATCCATATCAGTGGGGAGGTGTCCAAGACAGCTCATTAAAAACCAACTGTTAGAGCTCCACGAGGAGCCTTTTCTCTGTAACCCATTTTGTGTGTTGCACTGTTAAACGCTCCTTCTTGTACAAGAATAATAAATTCAACTTAAACTTTGATACTCTGAATTCAGTCTTCCTTATTGAAGGGTCTCTCTTTAAAATTTTCATGACACTCTCCAAATCAGACCAGGTTTTCCCCAGAAAGGTGTCCAATTATTTAAGAAGCCCACATCATTTGTTGGACACCACCAGCGGTAGCTGGGGCAGGGGTGCAGAGAACTGCGGAGTCCGACATTGTTTTGGTGTATGCACATACCGATGACACATCAATTTTAGTCACTGATTGGCGTAACCGGGTGTCATTACCACCGACGTAGATAACAATCTTATTGTATCTACGTTTATCTTTAGGCAGCAGTTTTAAATTAGACTCAGTGTCATCCGCTCTGGGTTGATGGTGCGGTACCGTGCCTCTAAATCACAGAGCCTCGCCTCTAAAGCTACAAATAAACTACATGTATTGCAAGTATTGTTATCGCTAAAGGAGGATGAGGAGTAGCTAAATATGTGGTACACCGGGCAGGAGAGAGAAGGAGAGGAGAGAGAAGCCATTGCTACAGCTAGGCTAGTTAGTGTGACTAAAAGAAACCGGTAAAACTCGGATTGTGATTACTAAAGTTAAGAGACCTGTTTGTGCACAAACAGAACAGGTCTAAGGATTGTGTAGAGATATGTAGATAAAATGTTTCTTTAATGCAGCCACACACTGTTTTCCTGGAGCCACAGTCCCCACATTCTGGATAAACTTCAGGAAATGATGCCCTCGCTCCCAACGTCGATTAAAAGGATCATTGTCCATGTGGGAATGAATGACACCACCCGTCAGGAGTCTGAGCACACTAAAAATGATTCTAAACTCCTTTTTGACGTCCTAAAGAACTACGGAAAGTTTTTATTTCTGGCCCCATCCCGACTGTGGGTCGTGGATCTGGCCGTTTTAGCAGGCTCCTCAGCCTTCACACATGGTAAATGGACTGTTCTTATATAGCGCCTTTCTAGTCTTCTGACCACTCAGCTCTTTTACACTACATATCTCATTCACCCATTCACACATTCATACACTGATGGCATTGGCTGCCATGCAAGGTGCCAAGTACTCATCAGTTCAAGGTGCTAACCATTCATACACATTCACACACTGATGGCACAGCCTTCAGGAGCAATTTGGGGTTCAGTATCTTGCCCAAGGACACTTTGACATGCCGCAGCCGCCCATGGCTCCAATCCGCCAGCAGGTTGTACAACTTTGGTTTTATTGTCAACTTTACCTTGTTCTGGGATCGTGACTCTCTTTTTAAACATGATCCATCCAAATAAGAGGGGTTGCCTGATGCTGT
This sequence comes from Protonibea diacanthus, assembly GCA_028641955.1. Classification (NCBI taxonomy): domain Eukaryota; kingdom Metazoa; phylum Chordata; class Actinopteri; family Sciaenidae; genus Protonibea; species Protonibea diacanthus. The sequence continues at coordinate 733,358 of CM053981.1, forward strand.
GTGCTAACTGTGCTAACACGCGGTACACATCTTCCCATGTGATTGACTCTCTACCTCTCCCACCTCCACACCGGATCCCCCCTCTCCCTTAACGACCGAACCACTACGTACCACTTTTCACGAGCGCTCCCCCTTCAGGTCTCTCCTGTCACTTACACCCACATCCGCTCACAGCCAGCCCTCTGTTTGCCCTAGCAGTCCTAACTCCCCAACCACTAGATATATTCCAGTCAGAATTACTACATCACGCCAAAAAATAGTAAGAGTGCCTAGACCAGCACTGAACCTCCGCTCGCTCAGTGGCCTCTCCCCCCAGACTGACCGATTCCCAATTCACACAGCACTGATAAACACCAGATCTCTTACAAATAAGACATTTATTTTAAATGACTTTTATACAACATATGATCTGGATTTCCTCCTGTTGACAGAGACCTGGTTGAACCCAGGTGAAAACAGCGCCTTTTTGGAGCTTCTCCCACCCGGCTGTTCCTTTTTTTAGCACCCCACGAGCTGCTGGCCGTGGGGGTGGTCTGGCTGCTATATTTAAGAAGCGCTTCAAATGCCGGACAATAACCACTAATTATTACTCCAGCTTCGAACTCCAATTGTTTGTGATTGACCTCACTTACCCTGTGCTGTGTGCCACAGTTTATCACCCACCCAGATTTAACAAAGATTTCCTTCAGGAGTTCTCCGAGTTTCTGTCTCAGTTTGTCCCGAATTTTGATGAACTATTAATCTGTGGAGACTTCAGTATTCATATTTGTTGTGCAGCAAATCAACTGGCCAACAAATTCAAAGGACTTTTAGATTCTTTTGATATCACTCAATCTGTTAATGCACCAACACATGAGCATGGGCACACTCTTGACCTTGTCATGTCTCATGGGCTTTCAGTCACCCTCAAAGAAATAGTCGACACTGCTATCTCGGATCACTTTCCTGTTGTTTTCGACTTTGCTGCCCCCCCACCTGCCAATAGGCCAGTTTCCCCAGCTCGCAAACGCAGAATCTTTACTCCATCAACGGCTGGGGAGTTTGCTGCTGCCTTCAGGAACTCGCAGCTGCTTGATGACTGTGGGCTGGTTCCTCCCCTCTGTCCAGACAGTCTACTCTCCACTTTCCATTCAACATGTTGTACAGTTCTTGACTCCGTTGCCCCTTTTTGGCAAAAAAATACCAAAACCAAGTCAGATCCCTGGTTAAATGACTACACCCGTCAGCTCAGACAACAATGCAGACGGGCTGAAAGACGATGGAAAAAGGACAAACTGCATGTATCCCTGGGTTGGTTAAGGGATAGCTTGGCGGCTTATCAGAGAGCTCTAAAGGAAGCCAAGTCCAAATATTTGTCCTCCATCATAGCAAACAGTTTTCATCATCCAAGACTGCCATTTAATATTATTGATTCTTAATGATATCACCTTATCTGTGGATGCTGGGAATCCTGCTGTGCTGGCGCTGCTGGACCTCACAGCAGCCTTTGACACGGTTGACCATGCAGTCCTTATATCTTGCCTAGAGCAGCATGTTGGCATCTGTGGCACTGCTCTCCAGTGGTTTAGGTCATACCTGGCAAACAGGAGCTTCTCTGTTGTGATTGGCGACCACTGCTCCTCAAGTGCATCCTTGTTCTGTGGGGTGCCACAGGGTTCTATCCTCGGCCCTATTCTGTTTTCATTGTATCTGCTACCTCTGGGATCAGTTATAAAAAAAACACAACCTGTCTTTTCACTTTTACGCCGATGATTTGCAGATATATTTGCCCATCAGTCCTAACAAAAACACGGCACTTACTGTAATAAGCTACTGGACTGCATTACAGACATAAAGCAGTGGCTAGCACAGAACTTCTTGCACCTAAACGACAGCAAAACTGAATGCATCTTGTTTGGTTCACCATCTTGAATGTTTTTCCACTAACACTGGCCCCCCTTTTTAAATCACACGTCAAAAATCTGGGGCTCAAAAATCACGCGTTCATCAGTTCCAGACTGGACTACTGTAATGCCCTCTACATTGGCCTCAGTCAGTCCTCAATTTCCCGTCTTCAACTTGTCCAGAACGCTGCTGCCCGATTTTTAACAAGCATGTCCAGACGCAAACACATTATCCCTGTGCTGTCGTCACTCCACTGGCTTCCAGTCCGTTTTAGAATTGATTTTAAACTTCTGTTGTTTGTTTTTAACGCCATTAATGGCTCGGCCCCCTCTTACCTGTCAGAGATTTTAACTTTTCGCAATTGTGGCAGAGCTCTGCGCTCCTCAGGTCAGGTTCTGTTAGAAGTCCCTAGGTCGAGATTTAAACAGTGGGGCGATCGTTCTTTTGCCGTCGCTGCCCCCAGACTGTGGAACAAACTGCCACCTGACATTCGCACCACTACTGATCTCAGCCTTTTTAAATCTAAGCTTAAGACCAACTTTTTTAGAATGGCGTTCAGTTCTGACTAGGCCTGTACTGTTTTGTTTCTTAGGTGCACTCTCTCTATTTCTTTAAGTTTTTTTTTTATTATTATTATTATTTTTTATTACTGCACTTTTAATCGTATTGGTTTGTTATGTAATCTATGTACAGCTTATGTATGTATCTGTTTGTATTGTTTTATGACCTTGTTGTAAAGCACTTTGGGTACCGTTCCAGCTATTGTAAAGGGGTATACAAATAAACTTGATTGATTGATTGATTGATTGGAATCACACATAAGGTTTTCCACAGGACCAGAACTCCGTCCAGACTGAGGCTCAGTTTGCAGATCAGCTCTCTGAAAATGTGCAAAACAACCTCAGAGAGCTGATCTGCAAAACAACCTCAAAGTCTTTTAGTAGTCTGGAGCTGATGCCATCCAGGCCTGTGGCCTTCTTCGCCTTGATCTTCCTCACCTGGTAAACTGTTATGAGAAACTGGGGAGGGTGGCTGGTGGTCCCTGTTGAGGTGTGGAGTGGAGAACTATACTAGTTGTAGTATTTTGACTACAGACCTATGGTAAGTAGTCTACTAACATAAGCAGCAGTAGGCCTCCTCACAGTAAAATTTTTTGAAAAAATACAGGTGGAACTAATAACATTCATGATGGTGAGCTATGGCCATTAAGCAGAATGCACAATACCAGAACTGGCACACAGAAATCTGAATGGAATGCAGCTGTTCTATTCAGGTGGAGCAGTACAGACAGTGGTATAGTTTTGGGTGGAATAACACGTAATAATTTGACCAATCTGAATCAAAAACAAGCCAGAGTGAGTTATGACTGATTGGACTGATTAAAGTACATATCTCTTTCATACATGTTCACATACCAATGGCACAGCCTTGGGGAACAATTTGGGGTTCAGTATCTTGCCCAAGAAAACTTCAACTGGAGGGGATCGAACTATCAGTCTTGTTTTTGGTGGACAACCCACTCTATCTCTGAGCCACAGCCACCCCATAGGCAATGTAGTGGCCATTTGTCCACAAAAAAACAAATTAAACTTAAACCAAACAAAATCAAAAGGCCACTGATGCACCATGGAGATGTGGTTTAACGCAGGCAAAATACTAACCTTGCAAATCTAAATATCTTAAACAAATAACTAACAAAGAATATTAGCAAAAAAAAAATCTAATCTAAATAAAGCAAACACTTAAGTTAATCAAACAAACTTACTCATAATTAACAAATTAAATTTACAACTAAAACCAAAAAAACAACAAAGACTAACTTCACAAATAGCTCCTACATTCCGGCCCCTAATTGTGCATAATATCACAATTACAGTCATCTACAAAAAAAGGAGCTACTTCTGGAACTACAACTATAAGACAGACCTATTCTATTTGTCATAATATGCTCTAAATGGACCATCTTCCTGATGAATCTGCAAAATAAAGCACAGGGTTAATGGAGAAAAAGAAAGAAAAAGAGAGTAGCCAGAATACGAGTCCTAGTTTGAAGACGCACAGTGCGTACCAGGCCCTTTGCATCTGGTCTGATGTTCAAAACTTTCCCCATGATCCAAGATCCTCTTGGAGCTGAGGCATCTGTGACAAGAACAATGTCTCCAGGAGTAAGGCTTTTCCTTGGCCTTGTCCATTTTTGTCTCTCCTGCATCATGGGTAGATATTCAGAAATCCATCTTTTCCAAAACAATTCAGTAATATACTGTGCTTGCTTCCACCTTTTCCTCATGTACAGATCATTTCGGTCAAACAGTCCTGGTGGCATGATTGGTTTTCCTTTCAACATTAAAATGCGATTTGGTGTATGAGCTTCTAAGTCATCTGGATCATCTGAGACTTTTGTGATGGGTCTGTCGTTCAGAATCGCTTCAGCCTCACAGAAGACCGTTTGGAGCCCTTCATCATCCAGAGCTTGTTGTTTCAGTACTGAAGTGAGAACGCTTTTCACTGAACGAATCAGATGTTCCCAAACACCACCTTGATGGGAAGCTGCTGGTGTGTTGAAGCTCCATTTTATGCCATCCTGAACAAATTTTGCTATGATTCAGAGCCAGCCAGACTTTCCTTCAGCTCCCGGTTGGCTCCAACAAAATTTGTGCCATTATCCGATCTGATAACTGAGACTGGGACTCGTCTACAGATAAACCTCCGAATTGCATTTATACAGGAGTCTGTATCTAGTGTGTAAGCTACTTCCTGATGCACAGCACGACTAGTCAGACATGTAAACAGCACTCCATATCTGTTAAGATGACTTCTGCCTCTCATAACATCAATGGGGCCAAAATAATCAATTCCCACCTTTGTAAAAGGAGCCTTTTCAGGCAGCACCCTCTCTTCAGGTAAGTCAGCCATTTTCTGCTCAATCAGTTTTCCCCTGTTGCGTCTGCACACAATACAGTCGAATATTAGCTTCCTGGCAGCACAGTTTGCATTAGTGATCTAGTATTTTTGCCATAACCTGGCCAGCATGTGATTCCTCCCTACATGCCCCAGTTGGTTATGGATATGGCGCAAAATGAGTGTGGATACATGCATGTCTTTAGAAAGAATCACTGGATGTTTAGATTCTGCTGGCAATGCTGTTTTATTCAACCGACCACCAGCTCTGAGGATTCCATCATCCAAAACTGGATCCAATTTGTACAGCGTACTTTCTTTGGAGATGATTTTAAAGCCACTCTTGAGTGAGGCGATTTCAGCTTCAAACTAGTGTTTTTGTAAATACAGAATGATGGACTCTGCCTTCACAAGCTCTTCAGGAGTCAGATTTTGTCCTTTGAGCGTGACTTTAAAGTTCTGAACTTTCCTGTCCACTTCTTGTTCTTTGTTAAGGCCTGCAGAAGCACTAAACTCCTTCCTCTTCTGTGCCAATGTCAAAAGCGCTGCTTTGATTTTTAAAAACCAAGCCACAAATGTTCTTAACTTAATCCAGGATGAAAAGTAATTAATCAGCTGGTCGGTGGCCTTTTCCACATCCTTGACAATAGCATTCACTGTCAAGTCCCTTTTGACCTCTGGGTCATCGTCAGAAACCACATCACAATCCCCTTTCAGATTAGGCCATTCCTCCTCTGGTTTGGAGAGAAACTCAGGTCCATTTAACCATCCCCTTCCTGTCAGGAAATCCTGAGCTTTCATTCCTCTTGATGCTTCATCTGCTGGATTTTCTTTTGAACTCACATATCTCCACTGCTCAATACCTGAAGCTTCTCTGATGACAGAAGTTCTGTTTGCTACAAAAGTGTGGAATCGTTTGGTCTCATTTGCGATGTATTTAAGAACTGTTGTGCTGTCTGTCCAGAAAACTGATTTCTCCATCATAAGTTGCAACTTCTTCTGCAGCATTTTATCAACTCGAACAGCAAGAACTGCAGCTGTGAGTCAATCTCGGGATTGTAGTCTGTTTGAGAGGAGCAACTCTAGCCTTTCTGAAGAGAAATGCTACCTGTATCTTTTGATCCTTTTCATCCTCAAATAAGACACTGTTCCATATCCAACTTGACTGGCATCAGAAAAGTGGTGAAGCTGTGCTGAAAGTGGGACTCCAAAGTCTCTGGGTTTAATACAGCGTTCCACTTTGAGCTGATCCATCTTTTGAAGATCCTGGAACCATTCAGACCATTGCTTAGAAAAAGCATGGGGAATGACTTCATCCCATTTCAGGTTTCTCCTACAGAACTCCTGGAGCAACAATTTGGCTGGCATACTGAATGGGGCCAAAAATCGGCTGTTACAGCAGGGCAGCCACTCTTACTCCTACTGCTTGTGCAACGAAGTGGACCATTAATGACCCAACCGACCCTGGTTCTTACTGCATAGGGTCCTTCATCCTGGCTGTTTATTACCTCCCAAGGCTCCATTACTTTGGGGGCATCAGTTCCAATTAGCAGGTCTACATCTGCATCAATGTCATGGATCTTAACATCCTTCAGATAAGACCACTGAACAAGATCCTTTTGTTGAGGGACATTGAATGAGGAGTCAGGCATGGATCTCTGTGTTAAAACACCAGGTAACTGGATGAAATCATTCATGTTCACACCAGACACCTCAAGACCTAACAGAATACGAGCATTTACAATTTTCTTTTGCCCCATTGTTCTCATCAGAAAACTTGTCTTTTTGCCACTCACATTTAATTTTCTTGCCAGGCTCTCTGTACAAAATGTTCCTGAGCTTCCGGGGTCCAGAAAAGCATATGTCTGTACAGTTTTGTTACTCTTGTGGCTCCTAACTTTAACTGCGACAACAGAAAAGACAGAATCATCTTCAGCCCCGGCCCCAAGTCTGTGACATTACAGATGAAACACTTGGAGGGCTCGCAGTCTGTTGTGATTGTTTGGAGGATGTGCCTTTATCCTGCCCCTTGATATGAAGGATTCCTGGGTGCTTTCGGTTACACACGTTGCAATCTAAACGACTCCTACAGTCTTTGCTCATGTGGCCTGCTTTCAGGCAACCAAAACATATTCCCTTTTCCTTGATGAAAGTAATCTTATCCTGATGTAATTTCATTCTAAACTGAGAGCAGTTATCCAGTGAGTGAGTACTTTGTAACAAAACAGACAACTTTGAATTGAGGAGGGCTTGATTTTATTTCCTGTACATTGAGTCATATCTCCTTCCTTTACCGTGGTTGCATTAGTAGCAAAACTGCTTTCCTTCTTCCTTTGTATGAAAAGGCTGGTCTTGGAGGACTTGGATTTGGTGGGTGAATGTTGCCAAAAGAGCGAATCTGAGGCAATTTTGACTTGCTTTTCAATAAAAGTAACAAGATCAACAAACAGTGCTCTCCGACCATCTTTCTCAACTAAATCACAAGCAACATTCCTCCATCTTTCCTTTAGCTTGTAAGGAAGTTTCATGATGATACTTCTCATGTTAGAGGGCAAGTACAGCTCTTTCATTTGTGTCATTTGTTCTGTTAAATTTGAACATCCTCGCAGAAATAGAGAGAATGACTGTAACGCTTTAACATCCTCACTTTTAACAGGTGTCCAGTTAAGAATCTTTTCCATATAAGCACTTGCAATTTTGTATTCATTTCCAAAATGCTCTGCTAAAAGAATTTTGGCCTTGTATCCCATCTCTGAAGGTTCCCCCCTGGTGTACAAGAAAATGTAAACGATCACTCCAATTACATGTTTTCTCCTCCACTCCATTTTCAAAAGCTCAGATGAAAGATCTGTAGTGTAGAGGGTCTCCATCGAACACAGGGATATTTCTTGCTGGAAGGACAGAGCTTAGATTTTGTTGGACCAGCAGAGCAGCGATGTCATTTTGTCTCTGCAATGTTTACAATTTCATCCTGAGAACCATTTGTCAGAGCATGATATTGAGGGTGTAGCACAACAGCACAAGGAGTAAATATATTAAAGAATGAGGCACAAACAAAGTAGTGAATGTTTTATTGGACTGTGTATCTTTTGTGGTAACAATGTGTGTGTGCAGGTCCTGTGTTGCCCTCAGTTGAGACTGATCGGAGACCAGGCTTGCAAGTTAGTTAGTTTGGCAGCCTGAACTATGCTCTTTGTGGTAATGTGCAGCTAAAGGTATTTGATAAAATGTGATGTGAATGTGCATGTGCATTATTATTAATGAAATGTGTGTGTATGTGCAAGTCACTCACCTGTATCTCCTCTCCAGGGTGTTTGGGTGAGTAGAGTCCCCAGGTTAATGGAGCAGTATTTAAAGGTTCCAGATCATACCAAGAGCTGATTGGTGTAGGGGAGAGTGCACCTTAGGCAGTTCTTGGGAGTTTCATAGATTCTTTGGTAATGTTCAGCACAGGCAGAACATACAGTTTAACTGATAATATAGTAGAGTGTAAATGTATTTTAAGGTTTTTATCTAATGTTTGTTATGTTGAGATGTGATGGGAGGGGTAGATTCCTCCAGACTGTCAGGGTCTAGGTTGGTAGTAGCAGCAGGGTATATAAGGCTGCCAGTTGCACCACCCAGTATGTGTTGTAAGTCTGTATGTTTAATGTGTCAATACTAGTGAAATAAACACCTGGTTTGTTTGCACACACACATATTCAGCCGCTACATGGCCATCCTAACAGGCAAACAGCCAATCAATAATATACAGTCCTATTATGGATACATACCAGTCTTTTTACCCAGCTCCTGTCCATGGTCAACTAATAGCTTAAATGCTAACTAATGGTGAAGCCACAATGTTTTCACATTTTTGTTTCTTCAACATGTTCAGGAAAGGTGATTTTAATGGATACATTCACATTTTAAATACAGAACTCCTCACAGGCCCCTGAGTGATCACTTACCTCTATCAGTGTAACACAGCGTATCAGTGTAACACATGGAGGCACAGACAGTGTGTAAAAACAGTTGAATGAAGTTCAGCTGAGGCTCATTTTAGAGTTACATCTGTTGTATTTGTACAAATACAAGGTCAATAAAGCTGCTTCTAGAAATTAAAGGCCAACCTCAAAAAGAAGGGCTCGTCCGGGATTTGAACCCGGGACCTCTCGCACCCAAAGCGAGAATCATACCCCTAGACCAACGAGCCGCCGTAGCTCATCAAGGGATACATACATATTTCAACAGCCACCCACTGCCAGATTCTGTTCTGTTTGGTATGAGGATGACACCTACTGGTGAAACAGCAATCGCTCTGTGTTGGATTTGAACCCGCATGGTTTTGTCAACATTACTTTTACTTGTGTACCTTTCATAGCATAAAAAAGGTTATAAATTACAGCTACATTGCAGTTAGATTTGTCACTATCTGCAGTAGGATCACACAAAACACATTTGAAAATATCAGGTATAAGCAAGTTCTTCTTTCTTACATTCCAAACACTTTCACCTCTGGGTATTATGTCTGTGTTGTTTCTGCTGACTAAGTGTCTATATGATGTGATGGCTGGATTTTCAATTCACTGAAAGAGAAAAGACAAAGATCTATCAAATCTGTTTGATATGTACCATATTATCGACATGTTTCTGTCAGAAATAGGAGCACTAATAATATTACTACATTATGTGGTGGACATGTTTTTAACATTTTTACTTTTTTTTTTGTTTTAGATTTTCCAATTCACTACAGTTTCATCAGGCCAACTCATTATAACCACTTTACCTCATCAGGGTCAGGGGGGCTGGAACCTATCCCAGCTGATTTTGGGTGAGATGCGGGGTACACACACTTAAAATGGATTTATTTCCTTCAAAAATATTTCATAGATTATTCCACTCACCACTAGAGGGTGCCAGTATGTAAGAAGCAGTGCTGGAGACTACCTGCTCTCACATCACACAGTCCCAGACCCAAAAATGTCAGACTGAAGAAAACATACAAATGAATGATTGAACATATGAAAGTAGTGTTTTAGTACAAAGACACCTGGGACCATCACCAGCTAACCATACCCATTTCAAACACCAGGACGTGTCCCATAAAACAGTCTGTATAAAAGTACGAAAGTTGAGGTATAACATGTAGAAAAAAGTATAGGACAATTCCAAATTTTACCAGATGATGCCAAATGAAAGTCTGAGTGTCACCAACGTTATTACATCTTTAACTGTTGAGGTATTTTAGCCTGGGCCGTTGTGGTGGACAGACTGACCAAGCATAGGTCTGTGCTTACTGGTCATGGATACATTTAGGAGACAAAGTTTAAATGCTTACATTTCACATTTCTGACAATTTCCACCTCTTCCAGGTCATACTTTGCAGCTGAGTGATTTTTGTGACTAGTGACCCCCCACCCCTTCCTATTGCAGACTTTCCCAGGCATGTGAACCAGCAACCCTCTTGCTTCCTCTGTGCTCTCACCTCCAGGCTACGAGCAGCTCTCTGTGACTGCCTTCTTCAATAAGATGAGAGGGAAATTCCCAGTGACACTGTGAATCCATCCTCCTGGTGTCCAGCAGTGGAAATGTGGCTCTCTAATGATTCCCTCAGGCCATAGCTCTGTGTGTGTGAACCAGCTCCACAGTGCCCACAAAGACACACAGCATTAGCTTTCTGTGGCTCTTCTGTTCAGTCTATTGTGTTCAGAATTCAGAAGCTAAAGGCCATTTTCATTTTCTACTACAATAACCAAAACTTTGACTGCTATTGTCATCACATTTGATACTGTTACATGATCTGGGAAGCTTCTATACATTAACTAGTGTGATATTGTGTAGTATGATCTGGATTTACAACATATTGTATTGTTTAGGTCTGCTACAGGATGCATGGCTTCCTGTTGTCAGCCATGTGTTCCCTGGGGTAACAGTTAAACTAGGTCTTGGGCATCACATTATTACAACCCTGTCTCCTACAAATATGCTCACATGCTATGTATTTTGTTAAATAAATATGTTCACCTCCTGTGTAGGATTTAAAAACTAGTGAGTCTGATTTTTCTTCTTCCTCTATGCCATAGAGCTCCATCAGTGAGCGTCACTGTTACACTACATGTTCTTTCATTACCACAAACACACACCATTTATTTTGAAACTGGCAGCCTGCTAGCAGCCTGGTAATGACCTGGACTCTAGCTGTCCTTCCACTGACAACAAAAACATCAAACACAACAAAATAACTTCATGAAGTGATTAAATCACACTCCTCCTATTGGTACTGGGTATGTCCTGGGAATTTGAAATAGTGCTTAGGTAGCCTGGAGAGAAGACAAAAGAGAGGTGAGTGACTTGAACCGAAAAATTGCACTTAATATTGTTGTACAGTAAACCCACATTCAACACTATTTTTTGGTTGAATTTGACCACAATGAACATATTTTGTTTGTTTGGAAGACCTTCATTACAGTTATTCATAAGAATACTTGGCACCAGAACAACTTATGGCAGAGATCAATAACTGACTTTGTGGACTTATCATCAGATCTGCAGCCATATGTCTTGGTAAAAAAAGGAGCAGAGCTGTCAACTGATGACCACCTGTTTGTGAGTTGGATCTGATGGAGGGGGAGAATTCTGAATTGACCTGCCATTTCCAAATGTGTAGTGGAGTAGAACCGGGAGGGTCTGGCTGAGTGCCCTGTCTGTCTGTGAGGTTTTAAACTGCCACCTCTGGATTATTTTCTCATACATCCTGCAGGAATACATGATACATACAGGATTATGTTCAGAAGTGAAAACCTTCTGGAAGAGCATATGCTTTAATGTCTGCAAGTCAAAGGGTTGTTGTTAGCCCTTCCCTGCCTCAGATGGTGTATCTTGATAACAGCATGGTACACAACTTTAGCCCTGACTTAAGCCGATGGATTGCCATGAAATGTGGTTTTTGCCATTCATGCTCCAGTCATGATGTATTGCAATAACTTTGGTGAGTTAATGAGTTAGACTTTTTGTCTAGCATCATCATTACGTCAAAATCTGACCAAATGCCCAAATGAATGACATTCCTATTAGCCTCAGTGCTAATTACAAAATGTGAGCATGCTCACACAGTAGAGTGATTCGGTGTTGTACAATGTGAATACAATAAACTCCAGCTACATTTGGACTATGACAATGTTAGTTAGTTAGCTCCAGTGGCTATATCTCTCTCTCTCTTTCTCTCTCTCTCTCTCTCTCTCTGTCTCTCTCTCTCTCTCTCTCTCTCTCTCTCTCTCTCTCTCTCCCCCTCTCCCCATCACCATTACCGTCAATGCATGTTACTAACTAAACTTCTTCCCCGGAGTTTCTGTGCTTTCTCGTCCAGCAGGTTCTCGTGGATCGTGGCTGCTGCTGTGGTCTGCTGCATGACGTCCACTACATATATTATTACTGTCATTATTGTTACCATATCTCCATCACAGTTTATAGTCAGTTAATGATTTACTGCTGCTGTGCATCTGTGTCTCTCTAACTCTATCACAGGTTTCACTGCTACTGTAATCATTCTATCATTCATTGTAATTCATTGTCATTCTATCATTCATTGTAATTGTACAATATGTTTGTGTTGATTTGTTCTGTACACGTGACATCCATTGCACGTCTGTCCGTCCTGGGAGAGGGATCCCTCCTCTGTGGCTCTTCCTGAGGTTTCTTCCACCTTTTTTCCCTGTTAAAGGGTTTTTTGTAGGCAAGTTTTTCCTCACTTGAACCGAGGGTCTAAGGACAGAGGGTGTCACTCCCTGTACAGATTGTAAAGCCCTCTGAGGCAAACTGTGTTTTGTGACTTTGGGCTATACAAATAAAATTTGATTTGATTTGATTTGAATTTGATCTCTATACTGATCATCATGATCAAAACATGTACATAGTCAGGTATGACTAGCATGTTTTTAAGTACTGTGAAACATAAAAATAAAAATATAAAACAACCCTGCCAGAGCAGTGCTTTCAGCAGTGCTTTTCTACTACTGGGAGTCAATTGAAGTCTGTAGTAGGACAATGCAGGACACATCACATTCCCTAAATGTTGTAAATAAGTGAAGATTTCAATCTTGACTTGTCTCAATGGTCTTTGCATTGCGACTTATCTAACGTCATGTAATGTAGGAATGTAGGAATGTAGTTTAGTAGTAGTAGTTAAGTAGTAAGTAGTAAATAGTAAATCTAAAAAGTGGTTTTGGTAACATGCATAAATCGGTGCTATGGAATCTGCAATGGACACACAGGTACACTAGAGTAAACTGTATCTGAATTATACAGCATGCAGATTGGACACGTTAGCAAACTTGTCCAGGTGAAGTGGAAAACGTTCCGGTGAAGGTGTCCAGCTGGTAGACAGGTGCGAAGGGCTGAACAGAGGCAGAAAAGAGGTGGAGACCAGCACTACAACTTCTCCAACTTCTTTTTGTTTTTTTCTTTTCCTTTATTCTCTCTGTGTGCTCGCCGCTCTGTAATTACACCAGCTGCCTGGAACCTGTGGGTCTTTTTTCCCCTCTTTCTGCCTTCCCTGCCCTCTACTTTATCTCCTCTTCTCCTGAAATTCTTTTAATGTTGCCTCTCCTCCCTCACCGCTGTTCCTCGTCCCCTAAAAAATGTTGCACCTGCCAAGGGACTACACCTTTGGGCCTACGCAGAGTTAGACTCCAGCGTGATTTGAATGGGATTTCCTTAATGTGCGTAATCTGTAACCAAACCAGTTGCTGCAATAATTCATGATATATTAAAGATAGAAGTGTAGGGAAGATCACAGTAAAGATCACAGTCCTAGTTTTACCTGATGTACTCGTTATGAAATGAAAGTGGGTTGTACATGACACACTCTTGTACTCCAAGTGACAGGACACACATGGTCGACAGAAATCACAAACCTGCATCATCACTTTGGATGACTGACTTTGTTTTCTAAACATGTAATATACATATTCTGTCTGCAGTCAGCATTTACAACCTTACTACCATTGAAAAGATGTTTTGTTACATCATATATATATGACAGGTAGAAGGAGCTTAATAGTAATTAATGTTCTGAGTTTTGAGCCAAGGATAGACAACAAACTTTGTGATCTCTCTGAACCGAATCAGACTGATACATGCATGTCATTGTCAGATGGCTATTAACCTGGATTGTGCTGATTTCAATCTAAATACTAAAATAGCTTTGGCCAGTGTGCTCTGTGGACAATCTTGGTACCTTGACAGGAGAATTAAAGTTTGGAACCACCCACATGTCATTAGAACCGTTTAAATGTGTCTCAATGTGGTGTTTCATTCATCCTCCTGAAAAAGTGATTTTTGAACATACAGGGTTTTCATTGAGTAGACGACGATATCCAGGTTTATGGCCTGATCACACTAATGTTTAATAACACAGACTGTCACAGTAATGACTTTGGAGGGAACAGAGAGCCGATGAGTCCAGAATGGAGGGAATGATCAGAGTTTATAGCTGCATGTTAGCATCCAGTTTTATTGAAGCAAACTGCTTCACAACAAGACATAGTTTGTAGATATGGTACAAATATGTCCTCATTAACTCTGCAAGCTTTTTTCCTCTTCAATAACCCTACAGTGAATGAAATGATGAACAATCCTGAGAACAAAATGCCAGGGGGGAGTAAACGGCCCAAGACAGAGACAATAGAAAGAAGCTTGGGAACCCATTGTGACTGACAGTGCTTGTATGCCCTGGCTGGTTAGCCATTACCTTGGTATAGTTTACTATCACAAATTAGTAACTAACTTGTGAACTAAGAAGCTGTGCAAGTAGCATAGGCACTATGTCACCATGCTTCTAGAACTAAATATTTGGCTAAATGTGTGGATTAAATCTGGATATTGACTTTGTAGACTGTAAAATCAGATTTCTCAGATTTCTTTTATGGACAGGCAAGAAATCTAGAATAAATCTACGTGTGCCTCCCTCAGAATTTTAGACAGAAACACTGTCTGAGTCCGTGTATGGAGTTAGGGGTGGAGGAGGGCCTGATTTTGATTCAAGGTAGAGAGGGGGGATAGAGGCAGATCACATGTTTCCCACAGAATCTGGACATATGGAGCAAACTATCTGAAACTCATCATTAGGGCTTTGGAGGGTCAATGGGACAGAGGGCTGCTGGAGTTTACATCACTCTCAAGTTTCCCCTCTTAAGGACAGCAGTTAAACAGACCTACCATACTCAAACACAATGTTAGAAATATTTAAACTTCACTTAAAAATACATTTTGAAGTCTTGTAATGACCCTCAGAATTTGAACAGAGACTCCACCCATGTGTAAGTACTTACTATCATTTACAGTTAAAAGCAGCAAAGGTTAGAATTGGAGCTTGTGTTTGAAGTCTAGTTTTGTAGTTTTGCCTGAGCTGTAGATAAAAGAGATAAAAGACAGAAACATTTTTCAACATCACAGAATGGCTATATATATGTATATATATATACAAAATATATATATACAAAACTAGACTTCAAACACAAGCTCCAATTCTAACCTTCACTGCTTTTAACTATAGTAATCAGAACTGACAAAAAAAAAAAGAGAATATAAATTATGTGGATTTTTAATGCGTGATCTATAACAGGTTGTTCAAAATGTGTCATATGCTGTATGAAGCCTGATGTCAACACAAGGCCTCCATCTTCATGTCAGCTATGAAGGACACTTAAACCTGCTGTGTGTGACAGCAGACGTGAGTCTGTCTGTTCAGCTGCAGACCGCTTCAGTGTTCAGGACTGAACTGAGGGGAGAGGGGAGGTCAGTCAAGTGCCATCCTCAGTTCAGACAACACTTGACTATTCCTGGATACTGCACACCTGCAAGGGTAGATGTCTGTAACGGTCTGTGGTCATCACACAACATCTTTATCTTGTGAGATAAATACACTATTTTCTCACCCAGATGGAGCTTTTTTGAAATGCTTTCCAGAGTGTGTAAATCTCTGTGTTTCCATGTGCATGGAGAAAATGGGGTTGAGTCAGTCAGGAATGTCCTGACTGGACAGAGGTCTGCAGAAAGGAAGACAGGGGAAGTCTACTGTGAACACAAGCAGACATGATGTAAGTCTACCTTTTATAATGCTAATTACGAGCCAGTCAGTGAATAATGCATTCAGTCTGTGTTGTTGTCTTAACCTGCATCAGACATGTACATGTTTAGCCACATGGCAAGAGGGCGGTGAAGAGATTGATGTGTGTGTGTGTGACTGTGGGAGTGTGTCTATTTAACAGTTGATCTGGTGTGTCACAGTGTGAAAGGCTTAACACAGAGATTGTGTATGTAGACTTTCAGAGATATTAAATGACTGGGTCTTGTTTGGCTTTGAAAAGCTTTTGAGAGGTTTTAATTTAATTGCACAAAATGCAAACATTTTTAATTTCTCTTTGGTCTCTTCTCCTTTCTCATTATTTTCATACAGTCTGATGAGCCTGCTTACATTGCCCACTTGTCCAGCTTGGCAAGACACGATGCTTAGAGCTCACAGTCCAAAATCTGTGAAATGTTTGGTGGTGTGCACATAAAGCGTTATGTAGTTCTTGTAAGTGATTGTACCCGGAGCACAAAGTTACATAATATGAGAACAGACATATGAATGACAGAGACACCATTCACCTGATTACAAAGCAGTGTAGCATCGACACGATTGTTTATCAGTTTATTATAGGAAGGTTACACAATGTTGCCTGAAAAGGCACTGATCACCCTGAATTACCTTTGAATCAGATTGGACATCATTATTTTATGGCTCATCATACTTATACTTATAAGTGAAACATTAACTTTAAAAGGGACAAGAAGGCTATCAAATATACAGTAACATGGATTAATTATTCCCTAACCTTATCAAAAAAGCAGATGGGCAAAATCTCTCTATTGAGATGTAAAACCTGAAACATTTTCAGCAATAGATCCCACAATAAACTGTCCTGGTTTGGTGAATGGACCAGATGTCCATATAGTGCACACAGAGCAGCAGGTGCTTCACTGAAATTCAAAGTGTGTCATCTTACTGTATCTGAAATAAATAAAGCCGCTGTGTTTTTCAGTAGTACAAGGAGTACAAGTTGTAGTAAAGTTTGTCCTAAGGGTGGCACTAAAAGACATGCCATTATATTTGTCTTCTTATATATGTGGACATTTTGGGCTGATGATGAAACTAGAGAAAAAATGAGGTGACCAAACTCTGTACTGTTGCTAAAATTGGCCACTAGGTGCAGCACAACAAGCTGACAACACGACAATGACATATTATCAACTTTTAAAATATGGCTTACATTAATAATACCTTAACAATTTGTTTTATTCAGTCTGTCAGATTTACAGGGATCTAATTATAGAATATGGCAGAAATTATAACTCTATTTTCAATAATGTATAATCACCTGAAAATAAGATTCTTTATGTTTTAGTTACCTTAGAATACACCTCTTATATCTAGTAAAATGGTTCAATGGGACCTCTTCCACGGATCGACCATGTTGTACCACCATGTTCCTACAGAGGCCCAGAATGGACAAACCAAAATTTGCCTTTTCTGTTTTGCAGCCACCGTAGTTTCCCTACATGTTTGGAAGTGGAGGGTGAAGTGAGGAGGTTGAAATAATAGGGAAAAAAGCCACTCTACACTACACTACACAGGTTCACTTGTGAATAGAAAGACAGATATTTTTGAGTTGGTAGAGGCCAAAAACGGAGCTGAAAGAGACTAAACATTCATCATGTGGGCATAAACATCGACATCTCAGTGTGGCCTGGTGGTGTTGCTGTCTCCTCCTTATTTAAGAGGTCATCACCTGGAATGATTTCCCAGTCTTGAAGGAATTCCCAGATATGCCGAACACATGTTGGCATATTTTCCTTCACTCTGTGGTCTAACTCATTCGAAGTCATCTAAACTGGGTTTAGGTCGGGTGATTGTGGAGGCCAGGTCATCTGACGTAGTACTCAAATCAAATCAAATTTTATTTATATAGCCCAAAGTTACAAAATACATTTGAGGGCTTTACAATCTGTACAGGGAGTGACACCCTCTGTCCTTAGACCCTTGGTTCGAGTGAGGAAAATCTTGCGCACAAAAAACCCTTTAACAGGGAAAAAATGTGGAAGAAACCTCAGGAAGAGCCACAGAGGAGGGATCCCTCTCCCAGGACGGACAGACGTGCAATGGATGTCACATGTACAGAGCAAATCAACACAAACATATTGTACAATTACAATGAATGATAGAATGACAATGAATTACAATGAATGACAAAATGATTACAGTAGCAGTGGAACCTGTGATAGAGATAGAGAGACACAGATGCACAGCAGCAGTAAATCATTAACTAACTATAAACTGTGATGGAGATATGGTAGCAATAATGACAGTAATAATATATGTAGTGGACGTCATACAGAACCACAATTTTCAGTAAAGGGAGATGTGACTGCATCTTCAACCAATACCGTGCCTGACTAGGCATAACCCTGAAAGAGAGAGAGAGAGAGAGAAAGAGAGAGAGAGAGAGAGGATTGAGGAGCCCCCTGGCAGTCTAGTCCTATGGCAGCATAACTAAGGGATGACCTGAGCCAGCCCTAACTATAAGCTCTGTCAAAAAGGAAAGTCTTAAGTCTACTCTTGAAGGTGTTGACCGTGTCTGCCTCCTGAACCCAGAATGGTAGTTTGTTCCACAGAAGAGGAGCTTGATAGCTGAAAGCTCTGGCTCCCAATCTACTTTTGGAAACTATAGGAACCACAAGAGACCCAGCATTCTGAGAGCGCAGTGTTCTAGAGGGGTATTAAGGTACTATGAGTTCTTTTAGATATGATGGTGCCTTACCATGAAGAGCTTTGTATGTAAGGAGAAGAATTTTAAATTCTATTCTAGATTTAACAGGTAGCCAGTACAAGGAAGAATGGGAGAGATGTGATCTCTGATCTTGGTTCCTGTCAGAACACGTGCAGCAGCATTCCTCCTCGAAATTTCTTTTATGTGGACATTAAAGGACAAATCCTGATCAAAAACAACTCCAAGATTCTTGTGGAGCTGGAGGCCAGGGTGATCCCGTCTAAAGTAACTAAGTCTCTAGAAAGAGTTTCTGAGGTGTTTGGGTCCAATTACAAGAACTTCAGTTTTGTCTGAATTCGCTTCGCTGAAATTCGCTGAATTTCGCTTTTTAAGGAGAGGTTTAATTACAGCTACTTTAAAGGACTGTGGTACATATCCTGATAATAAAGACAGATTAATCATATCCAATAAAGAAGGGCTGACTAGAGGTAAGACATCCTTGACCAGCCTGGTTGGGATGGGGTCTAAGAGACAGGTTGAGGGCTTAGATGAAGAAATTATTGAAGTTATTTGATGAAGGTCAATGGGAGAAAAAACAGTCTAAATATATCAGGTTTTGCAGCTGTTTCCAAACTTGCTGTATCAGAATGCAGATCAGTGCCTGTTGAGGGCAAGAGGTGATGAATTTTGTCTCTAATAGTTATAACTTTATCATTAAAGAAGCTCATGAAGTCATTACTAGTTAGACCTAAAGGAATAGATGGCTCAGTATAGCTGTGGCTCTCTGTTAGCCTGGCTACAGTGCTGAAGAGAAACCTGGGGTTGTTCTTATTTTCCTCTATTAATGAAGAGTAATAGGCTGTTCTGGCATTACGGAGAGCCTTCCTGTATGTTTTAAGATTATCTTGCCAGACTAAACGAGATTCTTCCAGTTTAGTGGTAGTAAATAAAAATAAATAAAGTAAATAATGTAGGTGGAGGGGGGACAGACACAGTCTCTATACTAAAGGACTGGGTGGGCAGCTGCTCTAATGGAGGCACAGAGAAGCGTGTAAGACTGCAGCTCTGCTTCCTGGTCTCAACTCTGAGTTGTCACGGTTTTGGTCGACTAATAAACTTGGCCATGTTTCTAGATATGAGAGCTGCTCCATCCAAAGTGGGATGGATGCCGTCTCTCCAAATCAGACCAGGTTTTCCCCAGAAAGGTGTCCAATTATCTATGAAGCCCACATCGTTTGCTGGACACCACCTCGACAGCCAGCGGTGGAATGACGACATGCGGCTATACGTGTCATCACTGGTCACATTGGGCAGGGGTCCAGAGAAAACTACAAAGTCCGACATCGTTTTGGTGTATGCACACACCGATGAAACATTAATTTTAATGACCTCCGATTGGCGTAACTGGGTGTCATTACCGCTGACGTGGATAACAATCTTACTGTATTTACATTTATCTTTAGCCAGCAGTTTTAAATTTGACTCGATGTCGTCCAGTCTGGCCCCCGGGATGCATTTAACTATGGCCCCCGGTGTTGCTAACTTCACGTTTCGTAAAATGGAGCTGCCAATGACCAGAGTAAAACATTAGGCACTTTTGGAGTGTTGAAAACTTGTGTGCATCACAGTAATTTCACATATAAACTGATATACTCTCAAAGTCATTGTTGGTTAAGTCTGGAAAGCTATTTTAAAGTGTCAACATATGATACCAGTCTTCCAGAGTGAGTAA
The DNA here is from genome assembly GCA_028641955.1 of Protonibea diacanthus. Lineage (NCBI taxonomy): Eukaryota > Metazoa > Chordata > Actinopteri > Sciaenidae > Protonibea > Protonibea diacanthus. The sequence goes on from CM053981.1 coordinate 753,662, forward strand.
AAATGGTCCTAAAAAGACTTTCAGCATTTTGATCGTTTTGGTATGTAAACTTCAGGGACTTCATCACTTTCCTTCTTGGTCAAATAACTCTTACTGAGCCACACACAAGTTATAATGAACTCATTCTACTATATCCAGTCATGAAATGTGTATTTACATGTGTATATACAGCTAAACTACAATACAGATATGTCAGACCCCCCCAAGAACAGGCACTGGCAGCCACCTCTGTCCTACCTAAGGGAACACAGCACAAGAAACAACCACACCCATAGCCTGCACTAAAACAGGCTGCACGACGGCAGCCGTAACAACAGCCAAAGCTGTTTTTACTGTTACATGTGAGGCAGGATGTATCTTATCATGCAATGAGTATTATATGAGTATATATATGAGTAGTTTGTATAATACATGGTGATACAGTTTGCATTTGTTAATACTGTACTGCTTCATGCTTCATGTTGGCTTATCATGGCCAGCCGTGTAGTCGGTTTCCTCAGTACCAATCCTGCACAATCCTGTGTGCCTTCTGTTTTTAATACTAATCCAGGGATATTATACAAATCTGAGTTGTGGTGATGTACACTATACTCATGATAATGACTCAGTGTTCTGAACACAAAGATACACCAAGCTTTACATGGCTTACAGTTAAATCTGTTCAACATCTAAGAGTAAAAGCAAACAGTTCATGACATACACAGTGATATTCAGCAAATGTAAATTCATCCATCCATCAACAGTATCAGAGAAGTTTAGAACAATATTCACGTTAGATTTCTTTGTGAACGCTTAATCCAGCTTTTATCAAGATGGTCAAATGCAAAAACATCAAAATGTAATAAAACTTAAAACTTGTAGAGTTCAAGTTTTAAAAGGTTTGGAGTTTTTTAAAACTTGAACTTGAAAACTTCCAAACTTGATTTCCAGCTGTAAATCAATTAGAAGAACCATGATCTGTGTAATGTGATGCAAATAACTCTACTGTGATGAACAAAGAATCATTTGGCCTACTTCACTGCAGGGTCTGTGAGCTAGTGTGTGTGTGTGTGTGTCACATCGCAGCATACACCATTGTTCAGTGAAATCTGTCTGGCCTGTATTGTCCGTATGTGGTGGTATTGTTGCTGGTATTGTTTAAACCAGTCAGTTTGTACTGGGTTCCTATGTATTTTGATGGCCATTATACTGCTGGAGGCCAGGCCATGTCAGATCGATCGAAGCGTAGGGGAAACAAAGAGACAGCACAGCTTGGCTTAAACCATGGGGTAATGGGCTGAAAAAAAAAGATGATGAGTATGAGAAAATCAGAATGCTTGAGCTGGTTGAGGAAAGAAGAGATACAATATCAAAAAGTTTGTCAAAAAGACTGCTGGGCTAGCTGCATAGCTGTTTAGCTAAAATCAGCTACAGTTAGTAGCTAAAGTAGTAGTAAAGCTGTAATGCTGTCGAGCACAGCATGAAAACGATGAAGCAGTGTTCATAAGTACAGCCAGTGAGTTGATGCCCCTCGGCAAGCTTCTGCAGAATTGGCCAATCAGATGAAAGTGGGCTCCAAGAAAGGAGGTTTATGAAGCGTGAATGATACAAAGCTAGTGGCAACTCAGACCAAAAGTATAGAAGTAGAAGTGAGCATATTAGGTCCTCCTTCAGGTATGCATCCAGAAGGGAAGACAACTTAATATACACAATTATATCAGAATGCAATGAGCCACTTTGCATTCTGATATAATCAATACAGGAACCCCTAACAAATGAGTCAGATACAGATTATCTGATATCTCAAGTACTGTATATCCTAACATCTAAACAACATGCATCATATAGAGAGTATAGTAGTAAAAGTGGAGTTGACTTACTGCATTGAATGCAGAATCTGCCCCTCAGATGTGTGTTGTGTATGTCCTCAGTGACTGCAAGGACCTGACCCCATAGAGTTCAGAATAATGGGAGTACATCATTTGATAGAGACAGGCAGAGCATAATTGAGCAGACTGCCACAGAGTTATATTCATAGATACAGCCACTGACACACACTCAGTGAAGCTGATGAGGCCATGTGGTCTACTGTAGGGGATCTTTGGTGGAGAGACAAAGGCAGCACCTGCTGCGGGGAAGCTCTGAGTAGATACCCGTTAGTGTGCATTACTTTATCAGACAAATGAAGTTTGCTTGGGGTGTTCACAAACTTTGACATTGATGCTTTGCTCTACATTATGATCATACAAGTTCTGCATTTTGGGATATACCAATTAACCATCTTTCTGAAAGTAGATTGATATCATCTATTATCTCATATAGTCTTGTGTGTGTGTGTGAGAGGAACATAGCTGGAGTCAGGACGTGTTTGGCCTAACTTAACATAGAGACTGAAAGCAGGAGGAAACAGCTCGCCTGGCTCTGTCCAAAATTGAAAAAAATATTTAATTCAGACACAAACAAGAAAGTAGATTGTGGTTTTATGGAACTATGAGCGAGTGTGCTTACCATGCAGCCTTGTCACAGTGGGGTACAGATAACGCAAACCTTTCATTTGAACCTATCATAGGCAGAGCAGATGGTCACACTGACTAACAGCCAGACAGCATCCTGCTATACAACACAAGAATTTGAACAACAATCCAGCTTTTCTTTTTAAGTCTCTCTTATCTTCTTACCAACATGAACACACTTCTTGTTCTGCACTTCAGCCTGTTGAGCGAGCCACCAAACACATTCATTTAACATTCATTCTGGAAAAGTACACCTCTAACATAATTTTGCAGGTGAGATTTTGGCTGCAGCATATTAAACAGCATATTACTCTCTACTCTTTAGCAGTGCTATATACATATTCCATTTGTTATTTAAAGACATGATAGTTCATCCCTGGGCATCCTTTTTTGGCCTGCCTTCAAACATTGCAAAAAAAGCACAAAAATTAAGCAAAATATTGATATCAGTTATGGGTGAACAGTGTAATAGCTACATTTGCCACCACTTTCTGAGCCCACGTAGAGCCTGGGTGGTGTGGCTCAGGAGGTAAAGCGGGTCATCCACCAATTAGATCATCGACAGTTTGATCCCCAGCTTCTCCAGTCTGCATGTGGAAGAACCCCAGATTGCTGCACCATTGGTGTGTGAATGTAAATGAACGGTTAACTTCTAAAACTGATGCCTTGCAAGGCATCAACTCATGCCACCAGCGTATGAATGGGCGAATGCGATATGTAGTGTAAAAGTGCTTTGAGTGGTTGGAAGACTAGAAAGGTGTTATATAAGTACAGTCCATTAAATACCCTTTATACAATCATGCAGGTTTTTAATGCAGTGCTGCCTGAGGGATCGGAGGTCATAGCCATTAAATGTTGGTTTTCAGGCAGCCCCCCTTACATGCAGAGATTTCTCTGAACCTGAATCTTTTAATGATTTTATGAATTGTAGATAGTGAAACCAAAAATGTCTTGAAACTATGTGTTGACAAACGTTGTTCTTAAACTGTTGCTGTTTGCAGTTTCTCGCTTTCTTGCTTCGTCCTTTCTTCTTAATGACTGGGCCTTTCATGTTAGGGCTTGCACACCTTGTCTATTTCCCTGTGTTTTCCTGGTGTTTCCCGCCTGTCGTGTTCTGTATTTGGTCAGTTTTAGTCAGTTTTGCTCATGAAGGTTCCTAACTGAGTGAAATAACCTGGAAGTATTGACATAGCCACCATGATAAGAGCTGAATTCTCTAACTGTTAAGGAAAGGAGTGTCAATGCTTCCTTTCTTATCTCCTTTAGCATAGGATACACCGGACCATCATTTATGAAAGGCAACGAGGTAATGTCCACCCACAATTCCTTGTTGCAGCAACAACAACAACAACAAAAATTAATGTATGTGTGTCAACATGATGACGTGATATAAAAACTGTGATCACGACTGTGGAGCTTTTTTGACAAGTAAAAACTTTTTCTAACTGACAGACATCCAGTGTCCTTCAGATTATTGATTATTAATCATCCATCTTTCCCCATAATTTGCTAATATGTGTATTTATGAGTGGTCAGGAGGGTGAGCAACCATTCTCACTGTGACAGTTCATTTGACTTCTGTGACCAGTGGACAATATTCATTTATTATTTGAACTCTGACTTTGATAATGAAGTCAGTTTTCACCAGGTTGTCCACGTTTATATTTCCTGCATGAAACAACATAAGAGTTCACAGGAAGAAGTACCTCAGATGTGCTGGACTTTGTAGTTTTACTACAGATAATGCCAATAACATTCACCATTGAATCATGACGTAGTCTAGTGTAAGAGCAGTCTGACTCTCTGAACACTTCAGTCATCTTCTCCTAACTCCTTATAAATTCTCCTTCACATCTTTCCTTGACCTTGTGACATTTTCCATCAAGGTCAAGGAAAAGTCCTTAGGAAAGGACTTAGGAGGTCATTTTTTTGACCATTCAACTGTACCCCTTGTCTTCCCTGTCTGTGCAAGATGGGCTTGGCTCACCTAATTTCTCCTGCCACTCCTCCACTGATCCACACCTGCAACTCATCCACTCATCAAACTCCTGCAGTATATAACTCTGGTTCATCCCGACTGCGCGATTTTGTTGTAGTAACCTGATTGGTAATCAGACATCTTACCATCTGTGAAAATAACTTTTTGAAGAATCTTTTTGGACTCCCATCACTACCCCACTGTGTTTTTTGTTGCACCTTTTTTGTTAATAAACCTTCTCATCCTATTTTAGCCTTTGTGTTTGCATTGTGGGTTCAGCACACTAACCAAGCACAAGCTTAACATTTTAAGGATGCCCCTTTCATACATTTTATTTCATTCTGATCCTGATACAGTGAACCTGTAGAAGCTTCAAACAAGTGTTTGCATTCCACAACATTTTTGGAATGTTTTCAAGCATCAAATAAAATAAAAAAAAACAAACAACTATCCTATACTAATATACACTAAATATTGTATTTTTAAATAATGTTTACAGTCAAAGATCCTGTCCTCTTCCAATCTGCTTCATATGATTTATGTTTAATGTCATCTGTCAGACACTTGTTAATCCAAAAAGACTGGCTGTTCAGAACACCAAAATAAAGCCAGGCAAACCCGGCTTTGGTTCAGTGGTCAACTATAAATCTTCTTCTCCTCCAAATTACATGCCACAAGGCAGGCTGGTTGCCAGGCAGGCAGCTGGCATCAGCTGGCATCATTGTCTTTGAGTGTGGTGAGAGGAGGAGGCTTGATAGGCTCTTTCTTCTCTGTCCCCTCACTGTTCAGCTGCTCCATGAGCCCACACGTCTGTGTTAACACAACAAAGAGCTGAGAGTGGGGCACACACAGGGGAACAGATAGGCTGAAGAAAAACATGACATTCATTAGTTACTGAGGCGCTCCAAAGAAGTCACTATACAGCTAAGTGACTTGCTTTAAAGACTGCTCTGGTTTGAATCTTTCAAATAGAAGACTTCACATATGCAGTTTGGTTCAGTACTCCAGCATTAGTTAGACTACAGAACCTGTGCAGGCAGCTGTATGATATGGTCTGTGTTACTGTAGTGTTTTTAAGAAACAAACAAACAGATGATCTCAACAGATGACGTCATAGTGTTGTTGTCAGGGTTATCTTGGCTTGGGCTTAAGACTTTGAATAAATTAAATTTGAATAGTATTTATCATCTGATATACTTAATCAGATACCAATAATCATAGTGGAAAAAAGGTGTGCATTGAGAGAAGTGAGCTGCAAAATGGAGCCTGTAAGATCCAGTGATTTTGGAGCATGGCCTGCATAAGGGACTACAAGTCACAACATGGCTTATGTCATTGTTTGCTCAGTCTCAGTAAGCTGGGTCATCATGTGGCTCCATGACAAACGTCAGTATTCGTCATATGAGGAATCAGAGGGATGAGCATTTCAACATGCTGCTCCAAAATCTAGCACCTGTAGATGTTCAGTTGGGTTGTCACAACATGGGATTCACATAATTTTCAAACCTGTTATAATTGCATTCAACCTGGAATAATAATTTGCATTCAGTTTGTTTTCAATCATTTATTCAGGTATTTCCTTTTAATATATATTTAATATTGCATATATGCTGCATATATACATCATATATGCACATATATGTGTATATATGCCACATATATGCTGCATATAGGCCAAATTCAGGTGCATATATGTGCATATACAGGGCATATAGGTCTCTTATATTGCTTCTTTATATCCACATACAAGCCCTATATGTACATACAAGGTATGTGTCCTATATAAATAATGGTTATTGTAAAGTGTTACCTAGATACTTATATAGGTGAATATATAGGAGAGCGGGTCGTCCAATAACCCAAAGGTTGGTGGTTCAGTTCCCGCTCTCACTGCTTGAAGATTGGAAAGGCCTTGCCATGGCTGAGGTGTATTCTGACAGGTGCCAGCTGGATGGGTTAAATGTGGAAGAATACTTTCACGTGTAAATGTGATTAATAAAGTTTCTAAATAAATTAAATAGGTGCATATATAGGTACATAATATATAGGTGAACATATAAGTACATATATGGGTACATGTATAGGTGAGCATATATGACCCTATATGTATGTGACCATATAGGTACCTATATGCACATATATGTACACATACATATAGGGTCATATATGTATGTATGTCTACACTACTCACAAAAAGTTAGGGATATCCGGCTTTTGGTGGTACCCACCACTTTTGTTTCAATAAATTGTATGAGGAGATGATGAAATTACCATTGCATGCTTCTAGTTGTCACTTACACAACACTGTTCTGTTTATCTCAGAAATCTTGCTGCCTTCAGCCTTTTCTGAACAAAGTCTGTCCATTAGCATTAGCATCAAACTTAGCATCATTATGGAGTGTAGCATTGTAGCTTTGGGGGGTTCTGGAATTGCTGAGTTCTTTTCTAATTTATTAATAGTGTATTTACACATATCTTTTGATAATTTAATGTGTGTATCACACACAAACACACCCAAGCTCTTATGATCCATATAAAATGGTGCCCTGTCATTTACAGCTGACTGATAACACAAAATGACACAAGTTCAGAGCACACATACCAACAGTTCTCCTGTGTGATTCATACTTCATACTCACAAACAAGATAACTTCCTTTGGAAAAGAACATAAAATGTGTATGTTTTCATTTATTCACCTCCGGAGGCATGAATGTCTACAGTGAAGTTTACGTTTCTAAACATCTTGTGATGCATCTAAGTGTCAAAGAAATGTTGGCCTAATGGTGGTTGTAGGGGAAGGGTAAAAGGGCTCACTAAAATATTGGGACACAGTTATGACTTATATCAGCATCAGCATTTCTTCCTTCCTTGTTTGAGCTCAGACTGCATCACTCCATTCATTGAGTCTTCCATGTCCCAGCCCCCTTCATCCATCCCTCCATCCTTCGACCTCTCTCTTGTCCTCTCCTCTCTTCCCACAGTCTTATGTATGTGACCTTTAGTCTGTCTATTGTTCTGTAAGTGGGCCAAGAGGAACCACTCATCTGCTTATTGAACCAGTGTTTAGCAAAATGGGGCTGTGCTTAACACAGTTATGAGCTGTGTGTGTGTGTGTGTGTGTGTGTGTGTGTGTGTGTGTGTGTGTGTGTGTGTGTGTGTATGTCTGTATGTGTGAGTGCGTGCATGCAGGATATGAACCATATGCTGTTCATTGTTAATCCTATAAGGATATCCTGTTGTTTATTTAAGGATTATGGATAAGGAGCATGTGTGCATATCAACTGTTGCATAATCATGCATGTAATGACATAACTGCACTGTCTGATTTTAAGTGTGCCAGTGTCATCGTTTCTCCAATCATTTTTACAGTGCATTTGTCAGATTGAATAAGTGACTGACACACATTGTCACTAATCTCAATACAGGTGCAATGCTCCTTGGAAGGTGTAGTTGACTTTCAATTTCACTTCAAAAATACATAATTAAAACTGAAAGGGTGGTGTGTATCTTGGCTTTTAGGGTTCCATGAATTCACTATGACAGGTGGAATAGTTGATTTGGGCCAGTTTATAGTGCAGTCAGAGATTTGTGAAAAATTGCTAATGAGATTACTTCCTCTAGTGATTTGGTGGAAGATGAAGATAGATCATGAAGATAGAGCAGGATATCAGTTAATTCAGTCAATTTTGTGTTCTATATTAGCAGCGTGGATTCCTTTTATTTAATGTTTTTGGCGTATGGCACAGGCCAGTGGTTCAATAAAAAATCCCTGCCTGGTGCCTCTGTGAAGTGTTAACCTTTGTGATGTGATCATGTCTGTATTGACTAGAGATATGGGGCAAAAACTAGAGGGAAGAGTTGGGTCTTTACCTGGTTTTAATAAGACTTTTATGGCAGCCATATTCATCTGGATAAGGAGTTGACCTTTGTTTTTCATTTCAGCTACCATCTTTTAAAAAAAAGTGGTTTTAGTGTCTGCTAGAAATGTTAAGAATCTTTTCAGGGTTTTCATGAAAGAACCAGAAACCTAATGTTGAGAGAAACCACTAAATCATTACACTGGAAAGTACAAAAACATAACTTGCACTAAAATGTGAGTTCAAAGTATGTTTTGCAATTATGTTGTGACTGTTTTACTTGCTGAGTTGTGACCTCCTACATCACTGGCTGTTCCACTATCTGGGTGTCAATGGCACCACTAATTAAAAATAGTGAAAATAGTAGGACTCAAAGAAAATTCAGGCTGAGATGAGGACATTTTAGCTCATGCTCCTTGTTTAGATTTGCTTTGTAGTCAAAAGAATGATAAGAAAAGAACAGAGTCCTTTAATTTGAGTACTCACAGTTAATAATTCAATTAATGTCTAACAAGAACTGCTCAGCCTTGTCCAGTGTAAACATTTGACACTATTCTGTGAACTTAATTTTGGATCCATACACAGTCTGATTTAAAGTTTATGAACCCAAGGTACAAAGTCTATGACTATTGAACCTCAATAAAACTTGACTCACACCGCATTGTAATTCACTCCAACATACACACACTGTCATAGACTAAATCAAAAGAATCAAAAGAGAAACAGAAAGCATGAGAGTTCTCTAAAATATGTTCACGTTGTCAATACATACTGTACATCTTCTGTCTGTTAATCACACAAACAGTCTGACTATAAATGTGACATAAGTGTAAGTTAACGGGAACCAACTGGTTGTTAAGGGAAATGTTTGTTTGGTAACCTAACTCACCTCTGAGCCTGAGATGCAGTGAATGTCAGAGAATGTCTGTGATGCATATAAATATGGGAAAACAATACACAGTGCATATTTCATTGCGCATAGTTCCATCCATAAAAAATCATCTTAAAGAGGGAAGAAAACAAATCATCAAGCAACCAGTCAAAATGGATTGCTCAGGGATGTCGCTGACAATCCAAGAACCTCCAAGAATCACAGAGCTCTGCTGGATGAAAGTCAGTCAGTGTTTCAACAAACAGAACAAAACTTTGGTAGTTTGACATCAATTTGATATCAGTTATCTTATCTGATGTCTGTGTATGCAGAGCGACTAAACAGTAAGTCAAAGATGGAGTTAGCCTAGCATAGCTACTTACTACTTACTTACAGCAACTCCAAAGTAGCCTTTTTATATGTTCTGTCTGTTAATCAGTAACAAAACACTAATGAGCAGTGTTTTCAGAAAATGTATTCAGAAATCAAATTGTCTCTTATTCAAAAAGCTAAGTGCAGTCAAACTTGCTTGCCACATGCTGGACAATGATGAAGAGGTTAGGTTGTTAGGTGGTGAAGGTAGAGAGAAAGAGGTGAGAGGGAAATGGAAGTAACGGGTCATGGGGGGAGGGCAGAGAGGGGATGAAGCAGAAAAACGAAGGAAAAGAGTAAGAATGCAGTGGAAGGCTGATAGAAGGGAGGCTCCAGCTATGTATCTCTCTCAGCTCCTAGATTCATGGCTGTCAAGGATTAGACAGGGAACTACAGAAGGTCAGAGGTCACCCCCTCCTGTCCCGGCCCACCATTTATTGCTGGGGTGGACTGCAGGGGAAGGGAAAGGTTCCTTCAAACATCAAACTTCAAACTCCATGATGCCCTGAGCTCACAGTCCGGACAGCCCAGCTAACAAACTTGTGTGAGTGTGACTCACTGTTTACTTTATTATGCACCAAGAAACTCAATAAATCACAGAGAGCTGAGGCGCAGTGTACTTGTGGGTGTGTACCATAATGTACTGAGAGCAGTACATTCATGCTACATTAATCAGAATCAAAAATCAAAATATATATATATATATATATATATATATGAATCCTGAGATAATGTCAGTCATGACTGAAAGTGAATTGGAATATTGAATTGTAGCAGTGGCAGTCTGGCTGAGACCGTTTTTTCTGTGCATGTGACAACAGTCTCATAAGCTTTACACACAGTTGGCCTGTGTGACAGAGTTGAATGATAGAGGTTTCCTCTGAAAAGGAGTCTTATTTGTGCAAAACATTTGGAAGATTCTGATGCCATGTGGCAAACGTTTTATGGTGAGATGAGACCAACATTGACCTCCAAGCATTGTGTCTGGACAAACACAGCACACCATGCCTCCTGTGAAGCGTGGTTGTAGCAACATTAAGTTCAATCTGACAGAAACTCTGTGGGTGGAGTTGAAGAGACCACAATTTCAGACAAACAATGCTGCATGGAAGAATAGACACATTCCTCAATCTAGACACTCTACATGCTGGAGGAAAAGCAATTTCAGTTTACTTCCTGGCATGACAACAGTAATACAAATGTAATACATAATATTGACTGTTGCAAGTTTAGTCAGTATTTAGTCTCTGAGAAGCTCAAAGTGATGAAAGAAAAAAGGTGATATGAATGTAGTGAACGTGGTTGACCTTGGTTGTACTCATTGTGGTACACAGTAGTGTCATCATTCTTCTGTAGGAGCAATGTCATTTGATGTCATTAGATTAAACATCCCTTTCTGCCATCATGTAACAGCTTATTGGACTATTCTAAAGTGAACCATGTTAGCATACCATACAGTTTGTTGCAAATAAAAGTCTTGTGTCTTGTGAGGCAGCCTGTGCTACAGTGCTAATCATTCTGAAAGTGAAACAAATGCTGCTGAACTTTGACCCCTGAGTCGCTGCACACCATTTGATCGTAACTAACACATCTACAGGAATATCTTATCTCAGTTCATGGGTCACGTTCAGTCAAGCTAGGCAATAAATTATGTGTGCGTCTCCACTAGGCACCATACACATAGCGAATGAAAATGCTTTTCTCTCTCACACCCACAGTGCTGTTTCAAAGGATTTTGTTTCTGATTACAGACAATGCCTGCTTCCTTTCCACACCCACCAATTGGGCTGTTCAGACGGAGTACATCAGGGCTTGCCAGCTTGCGACCTGCAATGAGTTTCGGCATCTGTTCTATTTTTTTTTCTGCACACCACGAGCGACTCTGGCAAGAAAACACTCTGCTGGCCAATGAAAACAATGAACAACAAACTCAGCAGCAGCAGACACAAGTTTGGAGAGGTGACCACACTGTTTGCAGTGCAATGTATACTAATTACATGTGTTCTATGCAGGCTGAAATATATTTTTAGAAGCTTTAAAGAGAGCACATTCCTGCTTTATCTGAAAAAAACAAAACAAAACAAACATCCTCAATTTTATCCTTTCATACCCTTAATCATTTATCAGAGAAATGTGCTTTGTTGAACATAGATTTTTTCTTCATGGATCTCTTTGACTGAACGTCTGCTATTGATAATGCATTGAACATCGACACTTAAAGGATAAGTAGATAAGTAGTACTCTATGTAGTTTTTCAGAAGAATACTTTGTACTTTTACGTATTAAGTATTGTTACCACCACTAGTTTTACTTACATTTACAGTACCTGAGTATAGATGTTTAGTACTCTTTCCACTCTGTGTTCTGTGTGGCTTGGTCTAACTCTTCACCTCACAGTTAAACAGTTTCATTTGCTACACGTGAGTAAATTTTCAACAGACATGCAGCATTGTCTGGTTCAGACTGCAGTTACTAAATATTACTAATGCCACATATTAAAAATGTATTTATTATGGGGGTGCACATTTTGCTGTTTCCGCCATTTCTTTCTTACCAGTCTGCTCTGCTATCCAAAGGCTACTTCTGTATGTCTTTTGGGGGGTAGAGACAGAGTGTGGGGCACCCATTGAGTGTATTGTCTTGGGTTTTTCCTCTTGTTAGCACCCTTGGCCTCTCAGTGTGCTGTGTGTCACACACACACACAAACACCCACACACACTCACATTCACTGACACACACACACGCTGCCATCCACTGCACCCCCCTCCCTACCCTGTCTTTTCGGATCACTTAACAGGACAATTACTCTATCCATCTTTTCATTATGGTCTATTGTGTTTGTACCCTCGGTTTAGAAAGCTTTTATGGGGAAACCATCTCTTTTGCTTCTTTCAACTCTTTCTCCTTAGCTACATTCACATTGTACCATTTGAAACAGTGATAATACTGATTTAGGTTCAGGGTCAGTGGCAGACTTGTCAAGATTTAGTGGTATATTTAAGGCATGCTTAAATGATTAAGAATGTTGTTTTTTATTAGACACTTCTAAATAAATTTCATATATTACCATACATTATATCACATTTCTGTGGTACAGCAGTTGCTGCAGCTGAGGACATGCTAACAGGTGGTTGGTGAAGTAGTATTAAGGTGCATGTACAAAACAGCATTACAACATTTTGGGATTTTTTCAGATAAGTAGATGAATACCAATTTTATATCTGAGCGTCATGTCCAAAGATAGTCTGCACCATCAAAAGATAAATGCCTCTGCTAAGCTCCAAAGCTGAAAGTTACACTTTCTAAGTATCTTATTTTGTAGAAATGAATAAATGAGAATGGGATTGTTTTAGCAGACTTAGTGCTAGACTTCATCCACCAATTACATTACCATAACAAAAAATCTAGCTGATATCATGTATTCTGTATCCAAAGGGAAAACAGTGAATTATCAGCCATGCACTTTATCAGAACATGTTATATGTTATATAAGGATTGTTGGTGTGTGGAGTAGTAAAGACGAAAAAGCTGTTGTTGGTAATGAATTTGCAGAAGAGTCAGTGCTTCTGGATAGTCCAAGGCACCGAGGCAGTGGAGCATGTCCAGTTACATTTGGCTGACATATCTAGATTTAGCAAAAAAAACCTCCAAAAAACTATATGACAAATCACATTTTACTACTAACAGTGATGACACTGCTTCAAATTCATTCATAAAAGCATCATTTCCTGAAATCAGTGATATTAATTGTTCCCTAATATGTTGCAGTGAATTGTTCAGTTTTAAACCTCCAGTAGAAAAACAGTTTCACCCCCCCTCCAGTTAGTAGAGGGGGTGGGGAGAGGGGGAGGATTGAAGGGCAGATTCTTTGGGAAGAAGCACTGGTTCGTTCTCTGTCCTGGTGTCCAGACTTGATAGCCGTGATACCAGCCTATTCAAAGACTTAAAAGGTGATGACGCACTTGAGAGCAATAGGAGCGTCCTTCCTTTACTTGACACACACACACACACACACACACACACACACACACACACACACACACACACACACACACACACACATATATAGTAGGACATGCAGGATGTTGTCTGCTTTGTAGAACTTCATTATCAGCTTTTATTACCTTTAATAATACTAACTGATAATATTAGGATCTATGCGCTTGGCCACTTCTACAAAATCTTTGTGTGGTTAGGGTCTGGTTAAGACAAAAAGTGATTTGCTTGGAGTTAAAATGTTATTTTAGCCATGACCACAAAGGTCAACTGACATGGACAAAAACAACCATGTGGTTAACAATACAGACAGATTGTGGAATAAGTCATTTGTAATGAATCGACTTGGGCTAGGAAATGGGAATTGAAATGTAAAATGTTTTTGCTTGACATCTTGACTTATAGCATCACTTGACTTCCTGCCTTACTTCAGATGGCACTAAAGGGCTGTGTCAGTTAAATGTCATGTTTTGCATGTAAGTCGTGTACATTTGATGACAATGGTTATTTGCTATGTTAGCTGACAGCTTCAATTCAAAAGACTCAGCACCAACAAAGCAAAGTAAGCAAAGTAACTCCCTGTTATTTTCAACCATTACTCTCCCTTTCTGTCTCTGTGAAGTCATTCTGTCAGGTCCATTTCTTTTCATTTATCTCAAGTGAAAGACGGTAAGCTTAGATTCCTCAGCATGGAGACCTCTATGTGCTCTCTATAGCTGCCACCACATTCATCTTCAGCATTATTACTGGGTTCACACACTCTGTCTCTTTCATTCTCCATCTGCTCTGGCCTTAGTTTGAATATTTGTAAAGCTGTGAATGTACGGTTATTTTGAACAGGTAGAATGTCGTACAGAACATTCAGACTGAGAGGGTCAGAGGCACAGATAAGCTAAGATATAAGATAAGTCACAAAATTCTGATACAACCATGAGGCAATTGTTACATTTAAAATCACATCAGTAAGTGGTAGAAACTAAGATGTTTCATTCTTGGAGGCTTACTTCATAAACAGAACACTATTGCAAACAAAATAATATCTTAACTGAGTCTGAAGCTCTGCAAGCCAAAACCCATTCAGCAACGTTATGGACGACATAACAGAAGGCCAGCGAAGCTGATCACCACGAATCAGTCTCTATTGTAAGAGGGATCAATCACAATGCATCAATAGAACCTATAGACTGCTATTGTCTGCAGTGTCCAGAGTATGACCCTGGACCCGGCCACCCTGAGAAACTGGGGTTAAAGGTCATGCACAGAGACAGAGAGAGACATGGCGACATAGATCTGTCTCCGTCTCTCTCCCAAGACTACCTACACCATCAAATCAATTCATTTGTGGTCTACAGACCTCTGTGTGAGATCTAAGTGCAATGTTACAGTAGAACTTAAGGAGTGCACTGCACACAGCAGAGAAATGATGAATACATCAGATCTCAGGGCAAGTTTGTATATTTTCTTTCCTTTTCTATCCATGTTAGAATCATGGGTCACTGAAGCTTATCCCAGCAAGCATTGGATGAGAGGCATTGCCCAACCTCGAAAAGCTTCCAGTCTTTGGCAAAACTAACACACACGCACAGACAGACAACGCAGTTCTGCTAATTTTGGAGGTGTGTTTAGATTTACCACAAAAAATTGTTGCATTGTGTTTGACTTTTACACTCCTAATATACCTAATATTCACAGGATATGGCCTGCCATACTTTATGTACATACTTTTATGTACATAAAGAGATATGATAAGATAATTCATGAAATAAAACATTTCACAGATTTAACTCATACGTGAGCACACTTATCATTACATTGAAACCATTTCTAAAAAAACTAAATTGCTTCTTTTCTCTCTCTTTCCTCTTACTTTTCAGCTGTCTGGAACAGGTGACGTTAGCAGACAACACAGTGTTATAAGGATAAGCCAGATTCTTTAACTGGTCTAATTGTCTGTTAACCTGGGATGGCAGCTAGACTCGCAAGATCACAAAATTACAAGATTATTTCAAGAATCCATCTTGCCAGGCTTCAAGCTATATATTTATGTCTGAACAAAACGGTTTAGACCAATCAGCATCCTGTGAAGAACTACTGGCAGCCAAGAGTTATGGGCATCTATTAAAGCTAAATGTGTGTGATGCAAGCGGCAACCTCCCGTGGCTGGGAATGAAGCCAGTGCAGAAGTACAAAAACTGTAATTCCTCAAACGGCTGCTTGAGACAGGCTGCAAAAGTAAGTCAGTCTCCATTAGTCCCCATGTTAAAATGTCCATCTTCACAGCAGAAATAAACATGTTTACAGCCTGCCACAAAAAACAGTTGGTCTCTATAGCAGATTTCCTCTGACAACCGTCGTCATGTAAATGGACTGTACTTATATAGTCCCTTTCTAGTCTTCCGACCACTCAAAGCGCTTTACAGTACATATCTCATTCACCCATTCACACACATTCATACACTGATGGCATTGGCTGCCATGCAAGGTGCCAACTGCTCATCAATTCGAGGAACTAACCATTCACACACATTCACACACCGATGGCACAGCCTTCTGTCTCTGTCTCTTCGGGAGCAATTTGGGGTTCAGTATCTTGCCCAAGGACATTTTGACATGCAGACTGGAAGGGATCGAACCACCGATCTTCTGATTAGTGGACAACCACTACGTACCGACCTACCTCCGAGCCACAGCCGCCCCTATTATGTGACAAATAATAAAAACTATTCAAAAAAGGTTAGCATAGATGTTGGATGAGTATTTCTTCATTAAAACAAGAGCAAAGAACAACACTGAAGACTTTAAAGAGTGAAAAAGAACTTCTGTCAGTTGTGGTGTCCTTTAAATGCTATCTCTGGTCTTTTCACATATTTATAAAGCCTGGGAAAAAAACTATAGCACCTTATTCAGCAAAAAGTTTTCGAATTAAAAGACTGCTTTCTGACACATCTGTGTAATACCGAATGATAAGTCATATGATTTTTTATTATTATTATTATTGCTTTATTGGATAGAGACAGCTGAAAAGTGACAGTAAATGTGTGGAGAGAGATGGGGAATGACATGTGGGAAAGGTCAGGATTCGAACCTGGGCCCCCGCAGCAAGACATTGCGTATGGGATGGCTGCTCTATCAACTGAGCTAAACCCCCCCCCCCCCTCTAATAAAATGTAAAAAGTCCAATAATGTAATACCTGCCAATAATGTAATAATCTGGGTCATTTTAAATGTAATAAAGCCTATAATTTAATAACATGGCAATAATGTAATAAAGTTTTTGAGCCAATAACGTAATAACATTTTGCCAATAATGTAATAAGTTATTACATTATTGGCTGGTTATTATGTTATTGGCATAGCATTAAAAAATCATTATCCGATAACGTAATAATACATAAATAGGACTGCATTTCTTGGAAATAAAAGATTATTTTGCAGTTTTTATGCAGTTTGCTCATCAAATAGATATAGTGGATGGCATAGACATGCTTAGATATGTAAATTCATAATTTCATGTATGGAGGAATATTATTTATTACAGTGAAGTGGATATGGTAGTTAGATCACTTAGTGGGATTTTCTAGAATTCAGGAACAGTAGTCATGTGACCTACATGTGTTTGCTTGGTGTTAGATGAAAACATCTAATCAGTCTAATTTATACTAAGTTATTACATTATTGGCATGTTATTACGTTATTGGCTTTATTACATTCAAAATGGCCAAAATGATTACATTATTGGTTGCTACAGACCTTATTTCCCAACATGAACACAAACAACAAAACGTGGCCACAGAAAACAAATCTCCAACTACTTGTTTAAATGAAGGATGAAAACGGCGTGCTACTTCATTTTGAAAGTGTAACCGGACGTGATCTCATGTCATGCTGGCTGCCTTGACGCGGTCCAATGATAAACCAGAGCAGCAGCAGCTGGTCGTAAATGTGCCTCACGGTGCCAGTGGACACACTCCGGTTTCTCCTGAACGTCTGTCGTGTGAAACAAAAGAAAGTAAGTCAGAAGACGACGGGAGAGGACCAAACGAGGACTCTGTTCACTCACTACACTTCACTGCTCTTCCCGCCGGTGACTGAAGCGGCTTCATACTCTGTCACAAGTTTACAGAAAGTTGGAACGCTTTTGTCTGCAACATGTGGAGCCGACCATCGTTTGTTGTTATAAGCTAAGTCCAAACCTGTTATACTGTTCGTCAGCGCCGTCGCACGAAGAGAATCTCTGAAACAGACATCGGTCAGTGTTCACAGAGCAAGAGGAGGGTCAATGGAACCTCAGCTGTTGTGCTGTGAGGGAGACAGGCCTGCCATCCGGAGGGCCTACCGGGACTCCAACCTACTGACCGACCGGGTGCTGCACACTCTGCTACGCGCAGAGGACAAGTACCTCCCGGCTGCCAACTACTTCAAATGCGTCCAGAGAGAAGTGGCTCCGTACATGAGGAGGATAGTGGCTACCTGGATGTTGGAGGTGAGTTAAAGTCCAGACAGGACAATACTGTTGGCCGTTCACCAAACACCAAGTAAACGTCTCTGTGTTATCTTAAAGGTCTGAGTTTAAACAAAAGGCTGCGGTCTCTGAGTGCATGCTTCTGGCAGTATATATGTACTTTGTACCAGCACCACTGTTGGTTTGTGTGGAAGTGGACAGAGAGGAATAAAGGTGTACGCAGATATTTAAGGTAGCCAAAATGGATGAACATAAACATTCAGCAGGACCAACACAAGTTCCATGTAACGCAGTGTCCACACAGAGGAAGTAGTTTGGGATTTTCGGTGTTTTAAATAAGTCTGTAATAACGTGCTCAGTGGAACAACACCATGTTTCTATCATATACATAACACTGTTTTGTCAAAGGCGTAACACTGTAATGTATGTTTTGTAACTACGTAACTTCATTTCTTTATTTGTTTTCCACTTTCTGGACTTTAAAGTTGGCCCCACTTCATCTCACGCGACGCAAAATACACGCATTTCCTGCGCTCGCGTGCCCGTTCAGAGCGTGTACAAGGAGCACTGAATGCATGCGACACCACTGAAAATAATATTTTTGAAATGTTTGGGAAATGTGGCGAGCTTTCCGTCTCCGCAGACCACGCGCTGCCTTTGTGTGGGGGGCCGTGGGGGTCTTGTACCTCTTCACAAACCTCCAATGAGTACAACCGTCCTCAGCTTCCTGTTCTCCGGTCTGGGGGACACTTCCTGTGGACTGCATGAGCCAAGCTGGCTTTCTTCTAGTTTTGAGCTTGTTGGCATGATTTTGTTTAATCTTTTTTTTTTTCTTTCTTTTATAATGACAAACATCATGTTCATGTCACCATGCACACTCACTTACTGGCATTATTTTATAGGGTAAGTTGTCACATGAGCTCAGGGGTTGCTGTGACACACAGGCAGCTTCTGCGATTTAAACTAACGTAGTTGATAATGGTGCCAGTGCACTTTATAACACTGATAAAGAAACAATATTTAATGACAATATTGTTGTCTGTGCAGGTGTGTGAAGAGCAGAAGTGTGAGGAGGAGGTGTTCCTCCTGGCTATGAACTATATGGACCGCTTCCTGTCAGTAGAACACACCAAGAAGAACCATCTGCAGTTACTGGGAGCTACATGTATGTTCCTGGCATCCAAACTGAAGGAGACAATCCCACTCACTGCTGAGAAACTCTGCATCTACACAGATAACTCTGTCGCGCCATCTCAACTGTTGGTATGTCAGTCAGTACTGCTCATCATCATTAAAACGCTTCTAACGCATCTAAGAGCGGTGACTATAATCAAAGGTCATAAGTATGCAACATCTGACGCGCCTGTCTCATGTTCACATCAACATATTTCAACAGCTACTGGCCAGATTGCTCTGGATTTTCTGATCCCTTGAGGATGATTAGTTATAGTTTTATAATCTCTTGAACTTTTTAGAAATGGCTGAGTTAGTCACTGTAGACATTCATGGTCCCCAGAGGAGGGTTACTAATGGTTTTGATGACCCCCTGACCCTGAAGTAGGCAGGCCTCTGTCATGACTTTTTGTTAATCCCTGCATCTGTCTGTCTGGGTCACACTTGAACCTATCCTTCTGTTGTCCACTCACAGCAAATGGAGCTGCTGGTTTTGAACAAACTGAAGTGGGACCTGGCTTCAGTCACCCCTCTGGACTTCATTGACCACTTCCTGTCTCAGCTGCCTGTCAGGAGAGAGAACGGGTCCATACTCAGGAAGCATGCACAGACGTTTGTAGCACTGTGTGCCACAGGTGTGCATGAGTCCATATTTTATTATTATCTATATATGCCAGTACAATTTTACTTTATAGAAACTTATAATTAAAATGGATACACAAAGTTTTTGTACAGGTATATACATTTGTTTTGGACAGTTTACCCAATGCTCCATTTACAAAGGCTGAGCCACTTGTTAAGGCCATCCCTATTAGTTGTGCAGTTTACTGTCTGATAGAGCTGTCAGATAGCTGTCAAATAAACAATCGATCTGATGACAGGTCAGCCATACTGACTGCCGTCAATGCCATTGATCAGGAGCAGAGAAGGACTTTCTTACAGCTGGAGATGTCGATAGAAAAATATTGCTGATTGCTCTCTGCCACACTCATCAATCAAACACTTTAGTAAGAGGAAAGAGTCAGCTGTGATTCTTATACTACTTAGTCTGAAATGTCTGTGGAGCACTTTTTTAAATGAAGTCAATTTAAGTGTAGTCTGTAAAACATGATCAAGTTGGAACTATTTCCCAGGCCACATTTGGACCATGTAGAACAATGCATGAAAAAATGTAACCTCTCATTTATTTGTAAAATCCTGTCTTAGTATTACAGTGTCCTGTAGTGTCCTTTTGTCTGTCTTTTAAATATACTGGACTTCCTGGAAAGGATTGTCTCACTGGTACCATGAACAACACACCTCCACCAACGCAGGCTCCTGTGCTGCTCAGCATCTTTGATTCTGAAAGCTTGAATTCCGAATTTTTGTATTTGCTCTGCAGATGTTAAATTCATAGCCAGCCCTCCGTCCATGGTAGCAGCAGGCAGTATGGTGGCTGCAGTGGAGGGCTTACAGATGAGAATGGTCGGCAATGCCATGATGTCTCAGAAACTGACTGAGCAGCTAGCACAGACCATCAGGAGTGACCCGGTGGGTACATCTGTCCATGACATGATTTGTACACTGAGACATGATACACGTTACATTGAAACATTAGACTAACCAGAACTCTCACTTTTCAGGACTGTCTCAGGGCTTGTCAGGAACAAATCGAGTCTTTGCTGGAAACCAGTCTCAGACAGGCACAACAACACAACAACTCTGTTACCATGGAAACTAAGAACATCAGTGAGGGGCAGGACCTCTCTGCTACGCCCACAGATGTCAGGGACATAAACATCTGATTGAGGACTGCCAGTCATGCTGGCTGAGAAAAGAGTAGCAGGTTTAACTGATGAAGTGGACACAAACACACAAACACACTCACTCTTTTTCTGTGTGTTTTGGAGTGCTCCTACGTGACTGGACTCAACAGTGGTTCAAAACTATTAATATGAATTCCAGTCCAATGTGGCAGGAACCAGAAATAAGATGCTGACTGGACACATTTGTGTCCAAGACATTAACAGACTGGAATTCAGCCAACGCTGAAGTGTAATGTGTGTGTTAAGTGCAGCCTTTTAACTGTGAGTAACATGTTGTTTCAAAGCCTGGCATGCATGTCTGTCTGTCATGAACATAATCTGTCTAGCCTGAGGCTGATCATTGTGATCAGACATCCCTGGACCTGTATTCAAACATTTCAAAATGATACTAAGAATGCTCTAAAAACACAACTTGAAGCCATAAAAAACTCAGCAATAAGACTCAATAAGATTTGTCATGTGACTCACTCATACTGATGGTGACGTGCCAGAGAGAAGCTCACAGTC
>CM053981.1:775675-791036 GCA_028641955.1 Protonibea diacanthus
TGCTGAATGTAACCGCTGTGAAACAATCAGGAAATAACTTTTTATTTCGCTGATATCTCTATAACATTTCATGCATTTCATCACGCATTTCATCACAACAGCTTTATCGAGGCCGGCGCTCGCTCTCTGTATTGTTACTCTATGTCTCTCTACCAGAGCTCTCTCTCTCTCTCTCTCTCTCTCTCTCTAATCAAATGAAACTTCTTCATGTCATTATATTTTGTGGCATAAATTGCAAGTTGGACTCGGATTTAGAAGCTGGGTACATGAAATAAACAAAGTGAGATCACACACACGGGTAGATCACTCACACACACATTTCGGACTGAACAATATCTTTTGTGCATACAGTAAACATCTCTTTCCCGCGCTTATCTGCCAATCCTCCCGCGTGACCCAGCTTCATGATGTATCATATCTCTATCTCATAACTCCTTTTACTCCGAGCATAATGAGTAGGCGACAAACCAAGCAGTTCTGGCCCAAATTTGTGATGCCTATGTCTAAGCATGCCTAAGTCATGTGTTTGTGCGTGTGCGTGCATGTGTGTGTGTGTGTGCGTGTGCGTGTGAACGCACACACATACATGCACACGCACAAACACATGACTTCATGTTGAGTTTGGTCTTTGGTTTTCTATTTATTTTTTACATTACATGTTAATTAATTAATACATTTTCAGTGTATATTTGTATTTTCACTGCAGTTATTTTATGTCTATAAATTCATGTTAAACACTATTTTGAGACATTGTTCACAGCTAAAGAATGTTGAATGAAAATTTGGTGGTGAAAAATGGTTTTTGTGCTAATTTAAGAGCACTTAAAACAGACCGGTCAATTTTGACCGGGAACACTAAAGTAAGGGGCGGGAGGTGAACACAACAGGAGGGTTAATACATTCACAAACGTGGAGGGGAACTTTTCCCTAGTAAACACGTTAAAGAAACATTATGATACCGCTACGGTAAATCAAACGTTAGTGCAATCACAATATAGTAACTCTCGAAATAGTGCAAAGCAATAACAATATAACAATAACTCAATAACTCAACGTTGTTCAAACGTTACTGTCCATATTCACAATATCTCCCTGCCTTGTTCAGTTGTAAACACGTGAAGTAAACACGTAAAGCTCACTTTTTCCAGTTCATTCCTCATCCACGAATCCCTTGAATTCTTCCTCTTCAGTGTCCGAGTTGAACAGTTGGGCGAGTACAGCATCCAACGTGCCCGGTTCCGTCTCGTCAAAGTCGACATTATCCGACTCAGTGTCGCTGCTGTTGTCTGGCAGTTCAGTGACAATTCCTGCCTTCGTGAAAGCTCGAAAGCACAGTTGAGACTGAAATATCAGCCCAGGCATTCACGATCCATTGACAGATGATGGCGTATGTCGCCTGGCGCTGTCTTCCCGTCTTGGTGAACGTGTGTTCGCCTTTTGTCATCCACTGCTCCCACGCAGTTCGCAGTCTAGCTTTGAACGCCCTGTTGACACCAATATCTAGAGGCTGGAGTTCTTTAGTCAATCCACCCGGAATGATAGCAAGCACCGAATTAGTGTGCTTCACTTGTTTTTTGACACCATTGGTGATATAGGCGCGCATGGAGTCACAGATCAATAGGGACGGAGCTGTGTGAAAAAAGCCACCCGGTCTCTTGACGTAAATTTCTCTCAGCCACTCACTCATCTTTTCTTCATCCATCCATCCCTTCGGGTTAGCTTTGATGACGACACCGGGTGGAAAGTTTTCTTTTGGCAAGGTCTTCCTCTTGAAAATAACCATGGGTGGAAGTTTCTGGCCATTAGCCTGACATGTGAGAACTACAGTGAAGGATGACTTCTCATTCCCTGTGGTGCGTACATTTACAGTACTGGTCCCCGTTTTCTCCACAGTGCGGTTCACAGGAATATCAAAGGTGAGTGGAACCTCGTCCATGTTTATAATGTGTTCTGGCCGGATCTTCTTTTCAGTTATCTTGTTTTTGCAGTATGTGCAGAAAGAGGCCAGCTTTTCTTGGTAATCGTTTGGCAGTTGCTGCGAGACAGTAGTACGTGTGCGGATGGAGAGATTACGTCTTTTCATAAAACGAAAGCACCAAGAAGGACCGCCTCTAAATTCATTGATGTTCATGTCGCTAGCTAGCGCTGTTGCCTTCAATCGAATAGTAACTGTAGAGACGCTTCTACTTGCTGCTCTCTGTTCAACAACCCACTGTTCAAGTTTGTTCTCTAACTGAGGCCATCTCGCTTTGTTACCTTGGAAACTCTTTTTAGTCTTCTTTACATGGCACAGGTCATCTTCTTGCTTCCTCCACTTCCGTACCATTGATTCATTAATGTTGAATTCTCTCGCTGCTGCTCTATTCCCATGTTCTTCTGCGTGACTGATAGCCTTGAGTTTGAACTCTGCATTGTAAGCATGTCTCTTGAATGGTGCCATTTTGGGGTCTTTATACACACACACAAGTGGTGTGGGACTGGAATTTTTACCGTTTTTACTATACAGGCTATGGTTTTTAGCGCTCTTACTTCGGCGACGCCCCCTGACTACAGTAGCCATGGTAATCGACCATGACTACCGTACGTGATCCATATATAAGGCGCATCGGCTTATAAGGTGCAGAAAGAGGCGAGAAAATTAAAGGCTTTTAGGTGCACCTTATAGTGCGGAAAATACGGTAATGCTGTACCACACTGATTCAGATCAGCACAATACACCATGTCATATGTGAAGCATGGGGGTCTGGCTGACCACCGTGCAATATACACAATCCTGTGCATCCAAGACCCTTTGTGGTTAAAAGTAAGGTCAGGACGAGGTCCTCAGGTACACAGTGGGAATCTTGCAGTACTTCCATTGGGCAGGAATAAGCAAACACACACAAAAAAAGCACACAAAGCCTAAGCTACGCATCTGTATGCCTATGGTTGCAACCCGTTCTCATTCCCAACGCGTAAAATACTGATGATTTGTCACGCCCCTAGACATCTGATACTGACGCAAAAGGTATCCTTCCGCGTCTGTATAAAACGCTCTGGGTTCTCAATTGACTCCAATGTAAACCTGTTTGCGGCGGTAAGAGACCCTCAGAGCAGAGGCTACAGCCGTCCATTCACTCCAATAATAACCCGATCACGGCAATACGTGACGCTGCAAGCTACAATCTGATTGGCGAACAGAGAAACCGATAACCAGCCTGATGACGCAATATCTACAGCACGAAGACCCCTGGAGGCGAGGTCCGCAGGATTTTGTGTTGTATCAATGTAGTGCCAGTCATTTGGATCCGTTTTTTCTCTGATGAGCTGAACTCTATTTGCAACAAACATGTGAAATCTTCGTGCTTCATTATTTATGTATGCCAACACAACCCGAGAGTCTGTCCAAAAATACACTTTATCAATTTCCATCTGAAGTTCTTCCTTTAACAAGGCACCCATTCTGGCTGCAATCACTGCAGCTGAGAGTTCCAATCATGGGATGCTCATTATCTTTGTAGGTGCAACCTGTGCCTTCGCCATAACCAGACTGCAGTGGATCTCATTCTGAATGCTTTTGTACCTCAAAGCAAGCAAGTGCAAGAACCAT
The DNA here is from genome assembly GCA_028641955.1 of Protonibea diacanthus. NCBI lineage: Eukaryota > Metazoa > Chordata > Actinopteri > Sciaenidae > Protonibea > Protonibea diacanthus. The sequence goes on from CM053981.1 coordinate 779,265, forward strand.
ATCCGGTAGTACTAGCATCAGAAAACATATGCAATTCAATATTTATGATCTTCCCAAAATTTCCAGGATGTTTACATCAGGGAATGGTGATATCCTTTAATGCTTGGAGGCCATTCTTCCAGTCCTCCCACCGTGAATGCAACTTCTCAGGAACTGGATCGTCCCATCCTATACCTTTATGGCAGAGCTCCTGAAGAATCTGTTTTCCCCTTAGGGTGAAGGGGGCCATAAACCCAAGTGGATCGTAGAGGGAGGCTACAACAGACAAGAGACCCCGACGGGTTGGAGAATGGTCCTTTGCTTTAACATTGAAGCTAAAGGAATCACTCACCATTGACCACTGGATGCCAAGTATGTGCCCTTCAGACGTTACCTCTGGACTTAACTTGAGAGGATCTGTTGTTTCTGCTCTTTCTGAAGGGGCTATACAGGAGAGAACATCTTTGTGGTTAGAGTTGAACTTGTGTAATCTTAAACCTCCAAGTCTACACAGTTGCTGCGCTTCCTCAATTAATTCTTTGGCTTCTTGTACAGTTGGAACACTGGTTAACCCATCATCCACATAGAAATCCTTTTCAATGAAAGCAGCGGCTGCGGGAGAGATGGCCTTATACTGCTGGGCTAGGTACTTGAGACCAAAGTTAGCACACCCTGGTGAGGAGGCAGCCCAAATAGATGAACAGTCATTCTATACTCTCGTGGTTCATTTCCCAGCATACCGCCCTCCCACCAAAGGAACCTCAGAAAGTTGCGGGCTGATGGGAAAACATGGAATTGATGGAACATTTTCTCAATATCACAAACCACAGTGATCCTTTCTCTTCTGAAGCGACACAGAACTCCCACCAATGAATTAATTAAATCTGGACCAGTGAGCAAAGTGTCATTCAAAGAAATACCATTAAACTTTGCTGAGCAATCGAAAACCACTCTCAGTTTGCCTGGCTTCCTTGGATGGAACACCCCATGGTGAGGAATATACCAGACAGTTTCGCTGTCAGCAGCTGGAGGGGCAAGCTCTGCATCACCTTTACTTATTGTTTCTTCCATAAAGAGAGTATACTGCTCATGATATTGTTTATTGGCCGTTAACTTTTGTTTCAGGTGTTGAAGGAGTTTTTTATTGTTTGGCAGTGAATGAAGGTAGAATCACTTTGCGTGTCGAGAGGAGCGTAAGTAAGTATTTCTCTGTGGGGCTCTGCTGCTGAGGACACCAAGACTGGAACAATGCTGGATGTAGCAGAGACATTTTGAGTCAATGCATGAGACATGGCTATATGGACCTCATTACTACCATCCTGTGATTCATAGCTGTCTTTAGTTTTTATTTTTCTTGACATATTATATTTTGATTTACAGAGGTGGCAATGGGAATTTTATTGAATTTTATGTGCACACAAAATCACGTGTTATTTCTGGTTATTTCTTTGCTGAGAAATGACTTTTGTACCTGAAATAATCCCTACATGTTTCATTTTTATTTGCAGAAATGACACAGCCAAAAAAGAAGGTGTGCCCTTCTTGCCAGGCTCCCAACAATGTAAACATGAAGACCTGCAGTGGATGCTTGTCCAGCCTGGAATCTAAGCAGAACTTTAAAAAACAGCAACCTAATTCTTCTTAATTCTGCCCAGCTGTCGGTAAGTTTTTGTGATTCAACAAGGGCCTCCCAGACAATTATATATTTATCACAGTTGTCAATGTTTCCTTGTAAATCACTAAGTCAAAACTAACAAGACAGGTATTTGCATATAAACTTGCATAAATAAATGAGGTGCTCAACATCAGAATAGATCAGAAAATCTTCACAGTAAATACATCAAACTAGACATAATAATAATAACACATGTGAGGCCATTTTTAACCTTGTATATGGTCAAAGATGAGAAAAATGTAACATTATTTGTCAAATCAGTGTTGTACCTCTTGAGTTTGTACTGGACTATATGTGCCTACATTGTACCACACTTTCTTCTCCTGTAATTTGTCAAACTAGTCTGGATGCATAAAGTTTTCTTTATTGTATTTTTGGTATTGGGCTACCAAGCTATTATTTTCCTGAGCCATCCTGACTGGAAAGGCCAAATCGTCAGGGACATTATACACCATGTGGATCCAGCAGAAGGGGTGGTACCTGAGATCCTCAGTGCTAAAAAGTAAGATATATTTTGTTTAACATGAAAATATTGTTATGATATGATACACTTTGTTACCCCCTTATGCACTAAAGCACGTGCACAGATTTTGCCCTACCAACCAAAGCTCACCATGCTGAACTTGTGGTGGTAGCTGCCTGACGGGCAGCAGTCGTTTTCAAACCGGTTTTGCTTTTTGAAAAGCTCCTGCAGGGTTGTCACAGTGGTTACTGTGCAGTAGTGTGAAACAGCCTTTAGAGAAATTTTTCTTAGGCTGTATTTTGATGGCTAGAGCCACGTGACTGTCTTACCTCTTATCTAATGGACCATGACACTTCCTCTTGTCTACAGCTTCAGTTACATTTAGCCATTTAGCTGACACTTTATCCAAAGCGAAAAGGGAAACAATAGCTGTTTCATACTTCTTTTAAAAACAGTTCTTCATCACACTTTATGCATTTAAGAATATGCTAATAATCCATGAATGATGCAGTATACATGTCAATTCATGTATTTGGACTCATTTAAAGTGAAGTTGTATGTAGCATGACATGAATACAGATGATATTTCAACCTAGACATTCTCATAGGTCACCACCAAGGTTACCCTCTTAACCTTTATGTGTGTGTGTGTTTGTTTTTTCTTTTCTTGACAGTGGCCAAGTATTGGGTGACACCTGGGAGTCTGCAGAACGACATGCAGAGCTGTAAAGCAGCCCACAAAATCATCACAAAAGTTCAAAGTTCAACATGGAGCATTCAGTTCACATTCATCATCATCATCATCATCATCATCATCATCATCATCCCACCTCCATATCATCATCATCATCATCATCATCATCATTGTGAGATACTTTATATGAGCAGAGCCTCTCCTGTGTCAGACAAGAAAATGAAATCAGAACATTAAAACTGAATGTTTTGCTGTATATAAGTATTCTTATATTTAAAAAAGTCAAATATTAATCTTGGAATGATTGAAGAGGACTACAGAGATAAGATCATCTGAGGAGTTTAACATCTTGTATCATGGTGGAGGCTTGATCAATAGTTTCATATGTAATTACATATAAATGTAACATTTGATAGGTCAAACAGGTTTGTTTAAGCCTGACAAAGGATACTGTGTACACTGGAAGAATGTTTATGTTTTTTGGGTTATCTGGCAACATGACATAGCCCTTTCAACCTCACCTTCATGCCCTTCATGGTACAGGATTTTTGTGACAAACTTTTTATTGAACAATTTGAACACTATATTATATTACAAACATAGCGCCATTGTCTTGCCATTAAAGACCTTTTAAGGAAAAATATAGGAAATATAAAATATATACATATACACATATGTACACCTACACGCATATATTCATATGCATAGTGCACCCAAGTACATAAAAAGAGGAGAAGTAGAGGACAGGAGATGTGCTGACCTACAAAAATAAAGCAAGGAGGGACATATTCAGAGCTCGTTGCATTAGAAGTCAGAGTGTTTTGCAATTAGACAACATAATTCACAGTAACACCTAATATACGAGCAAGCAATGTTATGTCAGAAAGAGAACCAATAAGAGTATCCCAGGCCTGCACAGTAGATGCTCGTGCTTTATGTATGACAGTGACCTTTCTAAAACAGCAATGTCTCTAAAATGATTTAGCCATTCCTTTGCCGATGGGATGTCTGGGGAAAACCATGAATGTATTATAGTCTTCTTAGCGGCAGTCAGTCCTGCAAATATAACTTTCCTCAGTGCCAATCTGGTATTGTCACTAATAGCAGAATCATCATTGAATAAGAATAGGGGGGGTTGCATAGGAATGGAAAATCCTAAAATATTTTCAAGGCATCTATGCACCTTAGACCAGAGGCCAGACACAGAGGGACATTCCCAAAAAATATGAAGGTATGTGCCAATAATGTTCTGATCACATTTTGTACAGTTCGGATTGTCTGTCAGTTTCATTGTAAAGCGCCTGTATGGTGTGGCATAAAATTTGTGCACAAACTTATAATGAATAAGCTGATGTGCTGGATTCCTTGATGAGATGGGTATGTTGGTCCAAATATTGCCCCAGTCCAAATCATAACCCTGACCCTCAAGTTCACGGTTCCAAGAATTGATCACTCCCAGGGGTTTAACACCTTTAGATAGCAATTCATTGTAGATAACGGACACTAAGCCCGTAGAGGGTGTTTGAGCAGAAATCCAAGTGTCCAATGGATGAGGGGGTAAAGGTGAATCCCATGGAACTCCATAGGCCCGGATTGCAGATCTCAGCTGGAAATACAAGAACCAAGGAAACCCAGGGAGAGAATAACGTTCTTTAAGCTCTTGGAATGAAATCAAGCCATTTCTGCCATACAGATCTTGGAGGGTGTGAATTCCTCCAGAAGCCCACCTGTCATTTAAATAGGGACCAGAATGCTGTAATAAATTGTAGTTGTACCAAATAGGAGAGCGGTCACAGAGCTTTACATTACATCCTATATGTTTCTGGACAGCAAATCAAATTTTCAAGGAGTTGCCTATGATTGGTCCAAACTTTCTACACACAGATCTAGGCTTCAACCCACAAAATAGTTTGTCTTTCATCCTATGTGGTTTTACCATCTCTTCCTCTATCTGACGCCAGGGTGTGAGGACATTCTCTTTGCACCAAATTGTCAATTGCTTTATTTGAAAGGACCAATAGTATAATTTAAAGTCAGGTACTGCCAAGCCTCCAGAGTGTTTTGGTTGCTGTAACGTGCGCAGGCGAATACGAGCTCTTTTATCGTTCCATATGAATTTAGTAGTCAGGGACTGTAGTTCATCAAAGTAGGTAGGTGGTGGAGGCACAGGGATCATAGAGAACAGGAAATTCAGTCAGCCGAGTACATTCATTTTCAGTATCGCAATTCTGCCTTGCAGTGACATCTTGAGATCAGACCACCTCTGAATGTCCAACATAATCTCCGTTTTAAGTTTATTGTAATGGTACAGGATTTTGATTTCATTTACTACATATGCAGGTTCCAGTTAGGGAAGGGCACTGTGTTGTGGATTGATTTGGTGCGTTCAGCTACAATTATGGGCCATCTGACGAATGTAGGTGTCATTCTGTTTCAAATTACTGCTGATTGGCAGCGATTACAATTATCTGAATCCAAACATCACTATTCTTGTGAGTAAAAGGTGTGTTATCACTGGTGATTGTAAAATATGAGGCTGCTCATGTGATTTTATATTTCCAGGAATATGTGGCAGTCCTCAATTCACACAGGTGACATATTTCTCCACAGCTGCCTCCTCTCTAAGGAACTCTTTTTTTCAAGCACATCAGCACTGACAGCACTGACCTGTCTATGTTCAAAACACTGAACCAAACTCACCTGTGAGTGTGCTGCCTCGTGCTTATAGTGTGTATTTATGAGACTTTTAACTTATGTAGTGTTTTTGAGTACCTCAGAAAGCATTCCATAAATAAAATGTTACTGTATGTGTACAGTACTCATTAAATGAGAGTGGGAAGAATGATCCAGGTTAATCAACTGCACACGGGGAATTCCATTTTTCCTTTCAATAGAAAAATATATCTATAAGTATGAGAAAAAACATTTCAAATTCACATCATATATGAGCTGAATTAATTAAAGCTAAGTATTAAAGCTGAGTTTAATTAAAGCAATCAATTCTAGACTGACATCCAGATATTGTAAATGTAATCCAAAGTCTTGACCAGAACTCATCCTCCTAATGACCTTTACCTAAAAAGTCATTGTAAAAATCACATTAAACAGAGAACTTTTGATTTTATCAATTATTGTATTAATTGTAGCTCATTCACACTCAGTCCTCTAAGAGATACTTTATTAATCCCTCAACGGGGAAATTCTTTTTTCACTCAGTTATTTTACATGCATTTTAACCCTGAAAACACATAGGCTCACAGACATGCAATGTGGAGAGAGATGGTGGAGTGATGGGCAGCCCCACTGAGAAGCGCCCTGTGAGCAGTTGGGGGGTTCGGTGCCTTGCTCAAGTCCCCTTGAGCAAGGCACCGAACTCCTGCCATGCTCCTCCCATTGACTTGCCCAAGTCAATGGGAGGAGCAGGAGCCGTTGATGGTTGAGGATTCTCCTGTAACAGTCCTTGACTTTTAGCATTTTGTAACATGTACACCACCCTATTAAAGTACTGTTTGGGTATCAATCGGTAGCTACACAGTTATCCATTCTAGGCTAGGATCAGAAGACTAGGTTGGACTCTAGGGGTGGAGAGTGAGACACTGAACGCAGGTAAGTTTTAGCGCCACCATATATTGTACACCATATACATATTACAATTACCAACAGTGAATAAAGACAGAGTGCAAATATGAATGGCCATTCATAGGAAAATAAATCAAATCAATAAATAAATCAATTGGCATTATATAACTTGAAAGCGCACATCATCCATAATTTGCCAGGAAAAGAACTCAAGCCTTGCTAGTAATGGCGAAGCGCGACCAAAATATAACGGCCAACAGTGGAGTGTCCAGTGGAAGGAGAGGGGGAAAAAGTCCGTATTGGGAAGTGTATGTAGTGAATGTATGGCCGTTAGTGGGTCGCAAGGGCAATGGGTTATATGGAAAAAAGTGCAGCTGCATACAAAGAGCCTCCTACCAGCCTGACTAGGGCTGATTCCTTTCTGGGTCCTCAGGCTTTGTGCCCAGGCTAGGCTTAGCTTGCCATCAACCTGGCCAATTCAGTGATTCAAGTGGCATACAGCTCAGATTCAGGCGATCAGCGGCTCCGGTAGTTGGCTCCTGCAGCAACCCGCATGCTCCTCCAGCTACTGCCGGTAGCAACTGTACTATGTTTATCCGGACTCTATCACGTGACGGTGTGACGGTGGAACGGCTTGACATTGTGACACGATGACGTATGACAGTATGTAATATTTTAAAGACAAGGAGATAAATTAATCAATCTTGATTAATTAATAAAGGTTTTGACACCCGGGTTACATCCTCCTCCCTTTAAACCATGCAACTCCCGATGCATGCTAAACATCGTAAACGCAAGATTGCATAAGATCAGTTGCTGCAGCGGTACTAAGTGCTTCACTATAAGCATCAACAAAACCATGAAATAGTGTCTGCACAACCGAAATAAGTGGATTACCTAATGCCCCATATTGAAGGCGATTAGGAGGTTGACGCTGCCGACTAGAACGTCTGATGTCAGGAATCAATTCAACAACTGAATCAGGTAAGTTTGGAGCTTCAACCGATATCGGAGGTGGACTGAGCAATTGCTCACTTTGTAGATTTTCAGGAACACAGGTTGATGGTATTCCTTCAGTTTCAGAAAAGTTTTCACCAGGCTCAAGCTCCTCTTCTCCCACAGGTAAAAGAGCTTCGGACTCAGCAGAGGACTCCCCATCAACAGGTAAGTGCACAACTTCCGGGACAGAGACCACAGGGTTCCCCGAGAGCACAGGTGAACCAACAGCCCTGGGTAAAGGCTGAGAAATGAGTCCAGAAGTGGGTTCAACAGGTGACCTTTGGAACTGGAATGTGGCTGGCTGGATCCGGACCTCAGGCACATCCCATTCATCTTCCTCCTCAACCAGGTCTTCAGTGCAATCAACACTGGCTGGTTTCTGGCTCCGGGTTTGAGGACGATGCAGGGGTGTAACTGGCACAGGATCTGAATCCCCACATGCTGGTAGGAAGGAACATGGAAGAAGTAAATCTCGATGTAGTGTACGAGTCGGTCCATCCGCCCTGTTCTCAGGCCGCACTGTGTACACGGGCAGGTCTCCAGCATGTTTCACAACGACATACACATCGCGCTCCCATTTGTCCTCGAGTTTGTGCTTGCCACGAAGTCTGACGTTTCGCACCAAAACTTAGTCACCTTCCTCCAGACTTGACGGAGTGACTCGCTGATCAAAGCGGGCTTTGTTTCGTTTGCCAGATTTTATAGCATTCTCGAAGCTAGCTGGAAGCTTTCCTCAAGTCTGGACCACAGGTTCTCAACGTACTGGGAATGAGAAGTAGACTGATGCTCCCGCACAGGCAAACCAAAAGCCAGATCCACTGGAAGACGCGGTGAACGGCCGAACATTAGTTCGTAGGGTGTAAAGCCGGTGACATCGTTCCGTGTGCAGTTGTAAGCGTGCACTAACGGTTTCACGTAGTCTTTCCATCTAGCTTTCTGCTTGTGCTCCAGCATCTCAAGCATGTTGAGCAGAGTCCGGTTAAATCTCTCAACTGGGTTTCCCCGAGGATGGTAAGGGGTTGTTCTGTAAGTTGTTACAGTCCCAGCGAGTTGGCAAAGCTCCTTAATTAACTTTGACTCAAAGTCAGGCCTTGATCCGTATGGAGGCGTTCTGGTATCCCATAGCACACTATGAAGTTCTCCCATAGACATTTTGCCACTGTCTTTGCCTTTTGGTTTGCTGGAATGGCTATTGTAAACTTTGTAAAGTGAAGTCCTTTGTATTGCTTTGATCAGGTTCAAGTGACAGGTAGTCCATGCAGAGTAACTCCAAGGGACGAGTGGTCCTGATGTTAACAAGTCATGCTGATTGTTCTGGGAGCGCCTTGCGTCTCACACAACGGTTGCAGGCCTTGATCTTGGTTTCAATATCAGCTGCCATGCGAGGCCAAAAAAAACGGGAACGTACAAGATCTAAGGGCCGCTCGATGCCCACGTGACCCATGTCGTCATGCAAGCTTGTAACCACTACTGTCCTCAGCTCCTCCGGTAACACCAGCTGGAACAAGACTTGTTCTTCGCCTTGCCTCCTTCGGTACAAGATGTCCTCTTGCAGCTCGAGGCGGTTCAGCTCCCTCAACAACAGCACAAGGTCTGGAAGTCCCTGCCTTGCCATTGGGGGAACTTTTTCCCCAGTCTCCATCTGGTGGATAACCTCTTTTATGACTGGATCAGCACGTTGCTTTTCCTTAAGGTCCAAGTGTGACAGAGAGGGAACAACTGGTAAGCCATGGAGGTCCTCACGGGCATAACAGTAAGGAACGGCTTTGGCCAAAAGGCTCAGGGAATCGACCAAAGTGATGGGATTCCGTGCCCACGGGTGACAAGACAGCGGTGGCAGATGGCAGACAATGTCTGTGTTGAGCTCTTCCAATACGCCAGATTTAATGACATGCTCCGCAGTAAACTCAGGTCACAATCTTTCTGTTCTGTCAGGTCAGCAGGGTGGCTGTGAGGACGGCGAGATAGAGCGTCAGCATCGAGGTTCTGCTTCCCAGCCCGATATTGCAGCTTGAAAGTGTAGGTGGACAGGGCGGCAAACCACCTGTGACTGGCAGCATCCAACTTTGCTGTTGTTAACAGATAAGTGAGCGGGTTGTTATCAGTCACTACCACAAAGTTGGCTCCGTACAGGTAATCATGGAACTTCTCACACACACTCCACTTCAGTGCAAGAAATTCTAACTTGTGTGCAGGGTACCTTGACTCGCTCACTGACAGACCCCGGCTGGCATAGGTGGTTACTCTCAGCTGACCCTCCTGCTCCTGGTATAAAGCTGCTCCGAGCCCGATGGTGCTGGCATCAGTGTGCAGAATATATGGCAGCTTTGGGTCAGCGAACCCCAGAACTGGGGAATTGGTCAACTTCTCAATGAGCATTTCAAATGCAAGCTGGCAGGTGGGGGACTATCGCTCCCCAAAGGCCTGTTTCAGGTCCTGGGTTTTTACTGGACTGGCTTTTTTTTGGTCCTTGGAGATAGGTGTATAGCCACGCGTCAAATCATTGAGGGGTTTTGCAATGGCGGAGTACCCTTTTATGAACCTCCGGTAGTATCCAGCAAATCCTAGGAATCCTTGAGCTCCTTCAGGTTTCTTGGAATTGGCCAGGATTTTAGAGCAAGAATCTTCTCTGGATCAGTCTCGACCCCTTTCTCCGAAACAATGTGTCCCATGTATTTAACAGACGTCTGGAAAAATTTACATTTCTCGGGAGAGAGCTTCAGACTGTACTCTTTCAACCGATGTAATACCCGCAGCAACCTCCGCTCATGTTCCTCCAGTGTGTCTGAGAAGACAATAAGATCCAGGACTTCTTTCAAATGGAGGTCTCCCATGCTCTTCTCCATTAACTGCTGGAATGTGGCATTGGTTACCCCTTGGGGCATTTGGTTGAATTCCCAAAATCCATTGGGTGTCACAAAAGCCATTTTAGCTTTGTCTTCTTCGTTCATTTCAAGTCGAGAACGCTGAACCATTTGGACCCAGACAAAGCAGACAGGGACTCCTCCAGGATTGGCAGAGGATAAGCATCCTTAACAGTCTGCAGGTTTAGTCTTCTATAATCAATACACAAATGGATGTCACCATTCTTCTTACGGACCACAACAATGGGTGATGAAAATGGCGACTCCGATTCTCGAATGACACCAGCCTCCAGTAGATCCCTCAGATGCTGGTGGACTGCTTCAATATCTTGAGGGTGGATGGGCCTGGCTCTATGCTTGAAGGGAGTTCAAGCACAGAGCCATGCAGCTTTATGTGATGTTTCACCTTGTCCGTGCATCCAAAGTCAATGTCACTGAGTGCAAAAACTTCAGGAATCTTATTGAGCGTCTCAGTAATTCTCCTCTTCCACTCTGGCAGGATGGGTGATTATCCAAAATCCAACTTCAGAGCAGGGGAAGTTCCCGATGGTAAACAGCTTGTTGACACAATGTGTGACAAGATCTGGGGTGAGACTGCCAGTTCACCGATTGTAGAGAGAGGTGGAATGGTCACATCCTGGTCCGACCCATTGCTGAGGATTAGTGGGATCTTCCTATGGGATTGGCTTGGAAGCATAACCAAAGAGTTCTCGACACACAGCCCACCTGGCAGTGGTGAGGCTGGATGCTCCACAAGAACCCATTGACCAGGAGACAGGATGCTGGCATGGATGGAGCCATCAACGAGGGTGGTGTGGCCAGCAGGGATGAAGATAGGAGACTTGCTGGCTAACCTCACCACTCCATCACTGCCCACCTGTTGTTGCTGGTGGCGGATCTGAAGCAGTTTGAGCACTGCTTTGTAGCTGTGAGCACTCAGTTGGAAGTTGGCATATTCACTCCCAGTGTACTGGTTGTATTGTGGCTCCAGAGTGTTCATGTCAATTAACACTGGGGACTGATTGGCTCCGACATCAGGAACAACAAGCGCCAGCGTGGAGACATCCAAATCAACGCCCAGGAACTCACTGGGGAATGTGACCACCATCTCCACATATCCAAGATAAGGGACTGCTTGTCCTGCGGCTCCTTCAACTTGCAACAAATCACACAAAGACTTCACAGGTTGGTCCGCAAAATGCTGGTTATAGAATGACACCAGGGTTGTAGTGACTTGCAATCCTGTATCTAACAAACAATCAAATTCTTCACCAGCAATTTTGATGTTGGCTGTGTAGCGGGATCCAACCAAACCTTTGGGTAGCCAAGCTGGAACAGCAGAGTTGATCTGGGTTAACATGGTTTCTCTGGTTGGGACATTGTGGGTCCACAACAGTTCCGGTTCGCCGGAAGAGAAAACAAAATTACAAATTCAGTCATGGCTCAACAAAGACATTTTTTTCACATTACTGTCAAGCCTTCTGGTAAATCCAAATGACCTTTTGACAGGTGCCCACAT